>WMED01009995.1:0-11638 GCA_019650415.1 Pipa parva | reverse complement strand
GGTGTGTCTCAGTTGTGTGCACACCCCCTTCTCTCCTCCTCAGCTTTAAATCAGAGGTAAGATGTATTCTCATGCACAGCATCAAGCATTCACTGGCTTCCTAAGAACAGGATTTACTGTTTACTTTCTGCACAGGAGCATGCTGTAAGGTTTGCTACAGGATGACATCATCATGGCCCGCCCTCTCTTAGAAGACAATGTTACAACTGGCTGGCTTCAGCTGCCATTCACTTGTTTGACACCCCCCCCCCCCCCCCCCCCCCCCCCCCCCCCCCGCTCCCCATCCTCAGATTATCTGGGGACATTGAAGACCCAAGGAGAAAAAAAAAATATTGGACACTCTTCAGAAACAAAATAATATCACTGTCATTATTTCATCATCTGCATCTCTTTGACCTGCTTTAGTTGTGATACAAATTTACAACAAGATTCCTTTTTGTTGGACTGACATTTATTTAGTATTTCTGAATTGCCAGCATATTTAACAGTTTTTAGGGCATATGGAGAGTGCATTGTTTCAGGTTGATTTATGTGTGTGTATATTAACTGGGAAAACATTGATAAAAGCACAGTGGGGCACTGTCACCATTCTGACACACTTGTTTTTCCACATTTGACAAAAACTCCTGGTGCTTCTCCCTATTGATTTGACGTGCACCAGGTGGTTCCACTTAAAGCTATGGGACTGCAGGCATTTCACCAATAAAAGACACCTGCCGGTCTGTTTTCAGTTGAAACTTCTGCAGTTAAAGCCAAGCCAAATGCAGCACAAATTTGTATTTTCTATTATTTTCCTAATTTTTTTCTCAAATCAGATAAAAATAACACTAATGTTCCACACATACTTGATGTACCTCCTTCTGTATATTTCCTTACATACTTACTTGCCCCTTTTCCTACCTAGACCCACTACCAAACACAAATCACTCTATTAACTTTACATTAGCACTTTACTGGCAGGGATCAAGGATCATTGGCCTGCTTCCTCCAATCTTAGGCTCAGATGGGGGCTATTTATCAAAGTGAGAACTTGACTGTCGAAGTGAATTGTCATCACTTTGATAGCTACTCTCCAATTCTCTACTCCTTTTGCACTAAACAGAGAATTCCCACAGCAAATTCATGACTGCGTCAATATTCCCATAGTGAAATTGTGACCACACAATAGCTGTCTATTGTGTAGTGTGTGACCATCGTTAGCTGGCGAATTTGCTACATCACAGAGTTTGCTGAATATTTGAATATGAGCAAGTGGCGAATTCACACATTTACGCAATAATCCAGACTTTGATAAATAACCCCTCATAGTCTGCAGTTGCTAGAAAGGTAGTAGTGTGGCTAATGACTTCACAGGTCTGCTAATTTGTCATCCAATGAAAGCTGTTCATTGGATGTCATTTGGCACACCCCAGTACATACAAGAAGCAATGCCCAACTTATGAGGTGCTAAAATGTTGGCTCAATGACTGTATATGTGAGTTTGTAGCAGTTGAGGCCAGGGTCACAATAGCTGTTTTTCAGTTTAGCTGGAAAAATAGTATTCGTTGTTTCCTGTTATTATCTGGGAAATAATCCACATAGGGCACTTTCTTTTGCACCTGAGATAATAATGAGCCTAAGTAAAGCTCTGTTATAAGAGTGCCTAAGATTGGGTTGGGGTAGGCTATAACATAACATAATATGTGGGTTATACTATGTCACTTTATTTTGTTTCTGTTCACTTTTATCTGGGCTATTTGCAGTGGTCTCTGCAACCTTTATGTGTACTTTACAAGCACAGCAAGGGCTATGGAAATCCCATTTATTGAATATGGAGTAGAGAGCTTATGACTATCAGAGCATAATGACAACAAGTGATGAGAATTCCCTTTGACAGTCGAATACCCACTTTCATGAATAAGCCAGTATATCCAGTAAATAGCCAGAAAAAAATGTTAGACCAACTTCTACTTTAATATGCTCCATCTTGTTTTCTAGTGTGGGATCCTGTATATGGTTATAATGCTGTACTAAAGCTCAGCAGTGTTACTCCTCTGATATAAACAAGTAAACAATAATCATAGGTGCTTTCATGCTTTTTTCTTATTAGGGTGTGCCCATGGGCATCTGTAGAACCCTATTTAATGGGGAGCGGTTACATGATGTCATGGTCACATGCGCATTAGGATCTCCCTATGTGCCAGAGCAGGACAGAGGGGCACTATGGGAAGTCAGGATGACTGCTGTTGTCCTACAAAGCCACAGGCTCAACATCCATGGGTGTGCTCTTAGGAAAATCCAATGTAACCAGCTGCTGCCAAGTCCTTTCCACACCACAGAATAACATGTGCTCAGCTGTATTGTCCAGTATCCAGTTATTATTGAGACCGCAAAGCAGTCTCATGTACTCAGTACTAACACGGTACCCTAAGACAGAAACGGGTGCATAGAGTGTCTAAAACAAACCCAATCTCAAAACAGTGCAACCTTCCTATGTTGAGGATCTGTTGTAGTACTGGGCACATATAGCGGGGCTTCTGGGAACTTAACACTGGGCATTTATCAGCTGCAGTATTGGGAATAATAACACTGGGTGCAGCTGACAACCTCTCACTGGTTATTTGGCTGCTCTAGCTCTGGCATTATAAAAACTGGGAACGGTACACTGGGCATTTACGAGCTATGATTCTGGGTACTGTAACACTGTAATGTTGTGCATGCTCATTTACATTTTAGGCTACACACCTTTCATCATTTTCCCTTTCTTCTTTTCTCTTCTACTGTATTTGCCCTTTATATTTACTATTCTCTGAGGGGGTTAGTCACTAAAGTCCAAATTGTTGCGTATAGGTGCGAATTCGCCAGTTAAAGACAGTCGCAATAGGCTGCTACTGTCGCGACTTTATTATGGGAAAATTGTCACAATCTTAACATTAAAAAATTGTTGCGACTTTACAATGGGGAAATTGTAGCGGATTTACTATGGGAATCTGCTATTTGCGAATATGACAATCAAATTCGCACCTTAGTGAATAACCCCTCTATGTTACAATTTATCTTATTCCAGATTCTTCTGTCCTGCCCTTGTCTTTGCCCAAACCATTTTCATGTGCTTTTAAAAGGGTTTTTTCCTTTTCGTTCTTTTTACTGCCCCCGCACATTTCTTCTCACCTTTTTCTCTCCCACATCATTCTCTTTTTTATATTACTTTTTTGTCCTATATCCCATACTACCTACTTTCTTTTCTATGGACCCCCCCCCATGTTTGCACATAACCAATTAAATCAACTTCCACAAACAACCTAAATGACTATCTCACATTAGATAGTTTTACCATAGGTTGCAGTCATATCTTGAGACTAGTTCCATTATTATTATCTACATGAAAAAAAAAATCCATTTTACAAAAATCAATTCAGCTTCCAATTTTCACTGAGGCCCACTGGATATGGAGTATCAAGTTTCCATATCCATTAGGGCTTACGTTGTAGTAAAGTGATTTAAAGTAAAGTGTTAGTTCTGTTTTTTACCTGTATTACCACTAGCCACTATTTAAAAAAACAAAACAAAAACAAAGCAGTTTTGTTATTCTTAAACCTTATTTCAACGTCACGGTTTATAGCACTGAATGATACTTTTATGTTCACTTAAACAAATCCTGCATTGTATTATGTATGTATAATTTTATTTATAAAGCGCCATAAATTTACGCTGCGCTGTACAAATCAGAAATACAAATACAATAACGACATGGGAAACGGAAACGACATGGGAAAAGTGCATTAAACAACACAAGTAAAATATCACAAGGATACATCACTTTTGGGGGTAATTCAGCATAGTCCAAACTTACACTCCGATCCTTTGCCTCTGTTTGCACAGACTGTTATGTGCTTGCTGATGTGCTGCCGCGGACATCAGCGAACGCTTTAAAGGGATTCCAGTCTCACAAGGCGACTCGAGTTGAGCCTCGCGAGTCCTGCTGAGACTGGAATCCCTTTAAAGCGTTCGCTGATGTGCGCGTGCAGCCCATTAGTGAGCGCATAACAGTCTGTGCGAGCAGAGGCGAAGGATCGGAGGGTGAGTTCGGACTATGCTGAATCACCTCCTTTAAGTGCTAGGTTGTGGTTGACACAAGAGATTGGAGGTCCCTGCCCCGTAGAGCTTACAATCTAAGTTGCATTGTCATGATGTCTGTCCCACACAGCACAGGGCTATTCCAGAAAATAAACATCCTCTAGCAAAATAATAGGGGAAATTTTTAAAAGTTGACAAAAACAAGGATCATTCTGAAGTAATGGCCAGTACCTTTTAATTACATTTTTTAAAAAGCCTGAAAGGCACAAAGGGTTTTCTCTTTTATTTAATAACAAAGTATCTCTATCAGTTTGATCATTTTTAATTTTTACCATTTCACTGTAGCTATATCCTTTACCATTTCCAAAACTAGCTTATCCTAGTTCATAAGGATTATCTGTTTAGAAATTGACTTTGTCAACTTGGACTGACCCCTTTGTAAGTGATAACTTGATTGGAGGAATATGGTGTTTCTATTTTTATCCTTACAAAAGAGGGCAGTAGTTAATTTATTGTCAAGAAAAACACCTTTAAATGTTAATAATTTGGTAGATAACTGGTAACATTAGGAAGTATAATAAACAGAAGTTTAAAAAGGTAACTATATAAAGCAGCGTACCCAGCTAGCCCATGCCATATTACCAAAGCAATCCCAAGCAGGGTTCACTGCAGTCATTGGCTGGGTGCTGCACTGATACCTGTTACACAGCTCATCTTGATTATCTTGATTTTCACCTTACAAGGTTAACTATTGTGTGCCTTTGTAAAAGATAAAGGGTTGTAATTGTTTACTTTGATCACTAGATAGTGCCTGTAATATAAAAATAGTAGGAAACAACTAAGCTTCATATTTTGCACACCTGATTACACTAGTTATACAGGAAAAAGTCCTGACTCTTTACCCAGTATACCAAGGACAATGCCAAGTCTTCTGTGCAAATTCATCCAGTTTGAATGCTCAGGATTCAGCAGCAGGCAAATAGCACCCTCACACTGCCATTGTCCAACAGTAGCAATGTTATAAATCCAAGTGCCCAATTGCTATGTCTTGTGCTTTTCATTAGCCCAGGGGTCAGCAGCCCACAGCTCCACAGCCTCCTTTCCGCAGCTCCATTTGCTATTAGGAGAGGGGAAAGAGGGGACAAAATGGCTCCCTCCATAGCACAGTTTGCCAACCCCTGCACTAGCCCATTAGAGCTTAGATCCCAATAATAGCCTGATTTTAAAGCCATTCATCCAACAATAATGTAGTTACATTTCTGGTTGTGTAGATACAATTCCACAAACTTAAAAGAAGAAAAGTTACAAGTGCCCAGCAACACCTCCTTAAAATACTAAGTACTGCGATAGAAAAGATGCAATTCCAGTTTCCCATGTACAATGCCAAGTGTCCAGCCTAGATAAAACTGCAAGAGCCCAAAAGTAACCCATTTATAACAGAGTGCCCAGCAATCATCCGTTTACAATGACAGTTGCCAAGGTGTATCCTGTTTATAGTTCAGCCAAGTCTCTTGGCAGGCACTGCTTCTTAGTTTCCAAGGCCAGTGGTTCTCAACCTGGGGGTCGCGACCCCTTTTGGGGTTGAATGACAATTTACCAGGGGTAGCTTAACACCCCTTGGGATTGTTGTGGATTTTTGATATCCTTTTTCCACGGACCTCTACAATTTTAAAGTCGCGACCACGACAATATTTCTATAGTAAAGTCACGACTGCGACAATATTCCCATATGAGAGGCAGTAGAGTTATGCACCGTGTTAATGATTATGTGAATATTGTCAAAGTCGCGACTTTGCTATGGAAATATCGTCGCGGTCACAACTTTAAATTTTTCGCTGTCACGGATAAAGGCTCACAGCAATAAAAGGTTGAGAACCACTGCCTTAGGCTATATCTCCTCTTTTGGGATTAAGTACGGGCACCACATATGGCAGGAAGGACTCAGACAGCTACTTATTTGGAATCTTTACTCTGAGAAGCCTCCAGGCATCCATGTATAAAGAGTGGCTAAATTATTATGAGAACAGTAGAATGGTTGCCTAAAGTGAGTCTGACACTGAGTATTTCCCTGCATGGCTCATGGAACTAATAATGCTTTGGTGTCAATGTAAGTACAGCAGTCCCAGGCTACAGAGCAGAACATTGCCACTTACATCTTATTAGTGCTAAGAGCAGTGCAAGGCTCAGTGTCAAAATCTCTTTCATTTTATTAAGGGAAATCTTTTCATTATCTTTTCTATTGAGCATGTCTGAAACTATACATTTATGGTAAATTCGCTAACTTAATCGTACAAGGAATAGCTGTAAAATGGGTGTATCATTTTTTTTTTAGAACACAATTAAAGAACAGTTCACAACCCAATACACATTTTTTAATCTTAGTACACATTATGTGAATTTCATCTTATTTGCAGATTAAAAATGTGTATGTCAAAACAACTTTAACCATTAGGACTTTTTAAATAATGGCAGGTGATTGATTTCCTTCCTCCAGCTCCCCCGGTATTAAAGTAATCTTTGTGTGTTGATTATGATGTCCCTTTAATGCTAGCCCTGCATCAGGAAACAAATTGTTCTGCGAGTCTAAAAGAAATGATTTGTGCGTTATCCGCGTTTTGTTTATGCCATCATTCCATAAAGTAAATGTGCTGTAATGGTTAAGGCTTTGCTTATGTAAGCATTTTTCCTGTAAAATTGTTTTGGACATCTTCAAGCTTCGGCATCAATCATTACTTATCTTGTACTCAGACAATAGCAAGAGAGAAATGCTTCGGAGTAGCCTCATTTACACATGCCATTTAGCTGATCAGATTTACAGGACTAAAAAACAGGCCTGGGAAACATCATCATCAGATGGAAGCAAAAAAAAAAAAATGTAATTTTGGTTTTGTTCAAACTGGTGACATCATAAGTTCTGACTCTGCAGAATGTTTATAGTTTCAAGACTGCGTGACATTTTTCATAGTTTTTATTACAACTCACATTTCAAAATTACTAAAAATATTACTGTTATCTAAAGTGGCAGTGAAGAGTTTTGTAGCAAGGAATGTGAAAATAGGTGCTCTCATATATTTAATTGTAAATGTTCAGAGAACAGATGTCCTATTTACATGATAAAATATCCTTTTTTTGAGAACATTGAAATTGCAGCTAAGCCTTGCTTATAACTAATGGCAGAGCTTACCCTTTATAGGATGTTTCTTCTACTAATGTACCACTATTAGTACTGTATACTTAGGGGGTTATTCACTAAAGTCCGAATTGTTGTGTATAGGTGCGAATTTGCCAGATAAAGATAGTCGCAATGGGCTGCTACTGTCACAGTCACGTCTTTATAATGTGAATATTGTCACAGTTGTGACTTTATTATGGGAAAATTGTCGCAATTTTACCTTTAAAAAATTGGCGCGACTTTACAATGGGGAAATTATAGCAGTTTTACTATGGGAATCCACTGTTTGTGAATTCGACAGTCTAATTCGCAAAGTATGAAGTCTTAAAAGATTCTTTTCTGGTGATAAAATAGGTACAGAAGTGAGATCTATATAAAAGTTTTCTCATGGTTTAATTGCTTTGACACAATTCCCAAAGCATATTTTCAGATTTATACTGCATGATTACAGACATAATATTCATTTTGTTTTTCATGACTTTAGGCATAACAATATACTGGATTCTCCTTAAATAAAACCTCCTCTCACATTTGAGAACCTATATATATATATATACATATACATATACACACACTGTGTTCCAAATTATTATGCAAAAAGTGTTTAGGAGTGATAAGGTAAGAATTTTTTGGTTTGTCAGTTAAACTCATTGATGGTGATGTGTGTCAGGGCTCTTTATATCACTGAAAGCAATTGCAGACACCTGTGCTAATTAGTTTGGCAGGCGTGTCCAATTAAATGCAAGCCTACTTAAGAAGGCTGTTCCACATTATTAAGCAGTCTACACTTTCAGCCAAAATGGGAAAGAAAAAGGATGTGTCGGCTGCTGAGAAGCAACAAATTGTGGAGTGTTTAGGTCAAGGCATGACTACAATCAACATTGCCAAGACACTTCATCGTGATCATCGCACAATCAAGAAGTATGTAGCTGATTCACAGCACACACGTGTGTGTGCTGATAAGGGAAAATTGAGGACTCTTTCCAACAGCCAAGTACGTCAGGTTAAAAGAGCAGCTGCAAAAATGCCTTGTCATAGCAGCAGACAAGTTTTTGAAGCTGCTGGTACCTCAAACATCCCCCGAGATGCAGGGTCTTTCAAAGGTTTGCAGCTGTGCGTAAGCCATCCTGTTGACCTCCTCTATCCACTGCACACAAGCAATACATGAAGACTGACTTCAAAACTTTTTTGTTCACCGATGAGTGCCGTGTAACGCTCGATGGTCAGATGGATGTAGTGGAAGATGGATGGAGTGGAGGATGGATGGTTGATGGACACCCCATGCAAACACGGCTACGACGCCAACAAGGAGGAGGTGGAGTAATGTTTTGGGCTGGAATCATGGGGAGAGAGATTGTCGGCCCCTTTAGGATCCCTAAAGGGGTAAAGATGAACTCCATAATGTATGTGGAGTTTCTCAAACAGCACTTCCTGCCATGGTTCAAAAAAGAAGAACCGTGCATTCCGCAGCAAGATCATTTTCATGCATGATAATGCACCGTCTCATGCTGCAAATAACACATCTGCATCTCTGGCTGCTATAGGCATAAAAGGGTACAAACTTATGGTGTGGCCCCCATGCTCCCGACATCAACCTCATTGAGAACCTCGAGAGCACCATCAAAAAAAGTGTCTATGATGGTGGGAGGCAGTTCACATCTAAGCAACAGCTCTGGGAGGGTTTTCTGTCCTCATGCAAAACAATTGAAGCAGAAACCATCCAAAAACTGACAAATTCAATGGACGAGAGAGTTCAGAAGCTCCTTTAGAACAAGGGGTCCTATGTGCAAATGTTACATCACCTAGAATAAAGTGTTGACTTGAAAACTGTTTGATTTCAGTTTGTAATAACCTGCTAATACTTATAATTTGACAAATGACCATTTTTTTGTTCTTAATAAAAATGAAAAGGTTGAAAACTCTGCTGTGCATAATAATTTACAACATGCATGTTGAGTGTTTATTTTTTTAAATACACTGATATAATTGGCAGTTTGTTTAAAAACCTTTCAATTATACTTGTAGTTGATGACTGGAAAATTACAATGACTGCAATTCATACAGGTCATTTTGGAAAATATGTGAAAATATTATTTGCATAATAATTTGGAACATAGTGTATATATATATATATATCCACAGCCTAATACAATGAAATTGTAAGTTGTGTAAATAGAATCAAATAGAATCTAAATAGAACCTTTACATAATGCACAGGACTCATTTTATGACATCACCACCTAATCACCATATATTTAAATGTATTTTACATAAGGTTAAATAGTGTTGTGCTATTGTCAATTCAATTATACATCCAGCTTTGTTTTCAGTTTAGTATAACAAATGTTGGTGTTTAATTTGCTCTGATAAATCTTAAATTATTTATTTCTCTCCCTTTTCCATCTAAAATGTATTCAGATTTCTCCATCCAACAGTATAATGTAATCAGTGGGAAATGTAAACCTACCAGATAAAGGATTTTTTTTTTTATCTTGCCTGTGTCGTGTTTTTATGTTGTTTTGATTCTGAAAAAGGAATTAACAAACACAGTTGAAAACTTGCGCTTTTGTTGTAACCCATAGCAACCAATCAGAAATTTGCTTGGATTGGTTTATTGCAGTTGAAATTAACTAAGGTGTGAATTCGACTGTCGAATTCTCAAACAGCCGATTCCCATAGGAAATCCGCAAAAATGTCCCCATTGTAAGGCTGCGACAATTTCCCCATTGTAAAGTTACCACTGCGATGATATTCTCATTATAAAGATGCAATTGCGACAGTAGCAGTAGTAGCTTCCTCAGCTGCCCGCTGGAGGCGGTGAAATGCATTGAGAATTTTTACTGCTACAATATTTGAAACGCTTTTTATAACTTGGCCATTTGTGAGTATTATTGCTGGCTTTTTATTTTTTAACATTAATAAGGACTGTTAAAATACTTACCTTATACAGAACAGATTGATTACAGTCACAGCAGGAGCTATGCTGTTATTAGCCGGCACCCGATGCTTGCTTCAAAGCGCTGGCTGACTGAGAAGCCAGTGCGAAGCTCCTCCCACCTTATTTCACCTTGGGTGAAAAATGGCTTAAACATCATCATGTTCTTTGCGGGGGCCAATGAGAAAGATGCCTTCCCTATAAAAAAAAACTAGTCTGAGGGCAGGGGGCTGTATGAGGCACAGAGATAGGTTAATTAAAGGAGGAGGTTGAGGATTGGCTGATAAGAAAGGATAAATAGGTGGGTGCAGGGTTAAGGGGTGGAGAGAGTGTGAGACATCAGGAGCAGGGAGACAGAAATTGTAAGTTCTGTAGTTAGGCCCAAAAAACTTTTTCTATACTTTGCTAGCACCCCTCTTTTCTCCAAACTATCCCCACATTAGAGTTTGGGCAATCAACACCCCCCCCCCCCCCCCCCCCCCCCCCCCCCATTTTGCATACTTTCAGGCACCAACACATTTCAATCGCCAGAAACCCCCCCCCCCCCACTAGTACCGCAATGGAGGCGATGCTTCAGAGACTGTTAGAGGAGGCAAAAAGAAGAGGTCATTCCTGGGTGCAGGAGGTAATTGAGGAGCAGACCGGATCAGGAGAAAGCAGGGAGATGGCAGCAGAAGGGAGTGACTCGGTGACAGCATGCGGCAGGCGTTCTAGGCCTCCAGTGCGTCTGAGCCCGGATCGGCCATGTGACAGGGGAAGGAGGAGGAGAAGCGCTTCCCCTCTGCCTCCGCAGAAAAGACAACAGAGGAGCAGAGGGAGCTCAGGAAGATCCAGAGCAGAGCCATTGGTAGGAGAGTATGAATCACAGGATCTACAGACCTCAGGTAATGAGAGGGCATCTGGGGCAGGCGTTCTTGCAGCACAGCATAGCGCTGGGGGACAGGCTTTCCATGATACCAGGAGCACAAGGAGGAAAGTTGGAGGTGGTGAGAGTGAGCAGAGGAGAGCCATGCCGGGCAGGGTAGTCAGAGGCAGGTCCATTACGCTAGGATGCGGGTTACATCCTGAAGATCAGAGGGTAAGTGCGGTTTCGAGCCAAACCCAGACCTCGGCATCGTTGGGGCGCGGTGAACTCCCACCTAGTTTGGGGGGGGAATTATCACCGGGAATCATAGCGGCATGTTGGGCAAGGGCGACAGCCAGCAAGGGATGGTAGACATCCTCAGGGATTCGATTTTGCAACAAGCAACGAATTGGAGTGGTTGTAGTGACGGTGTTGGTATCCCCATGGCAGGTGCCGAGGATTTGAGGGCCAGGCCCGAGGTGGAGCCAGTGCAGCTGAGGAGCCAGGAGGTGGACGGCGATCGGTCGGCAATCATTGGGGAGCAAGGTGAGGTGATATCGCATGGGGGCACTACACCTTTGCACACTGGTACATGTGGCATAAGGGTGGGGGAGGACATGGGTCCATTACA
>WMED01009994.1:0-16007 GCA_019650415.1 Pipa parva | reverse complement strand
GTTATCCTATTCTCACACTGTTACTGTTACAGTGTCTGAGATATGAAATGAGAGAAAATTGAAGGTTGAAAGAGTTTGCAAATATAGGCTTTACTTAAAAAAAATAAAAAATAATGAATCCAGTCATATTTTGTTTTTTTGTGTTGTTTTTTCACTTTACCTTGAAAACCAACAATATAGTTCAAAATAATAATAGTGTGCTGTTGGTTTTTCTCCAGACAAAAATGCAGAAATGTGCAGACTTTCCCCGAGATTAGATGCTGTATACAGTGCATGCAACTGAAGTATATCTGTAAAGTGGAGATTTATTTGTGAGGTACAATATAAATGCAAATAGGGTTGGAAATATTGTTTTCTATCGCCCTCTCTTGGGAAGTGATGGAACATCTTCAACCATTTCCATATCTGTAAATTGCTGTTGAACTTTCATTGTATTCAAGCACCTTGATATCATTTCATTTGGTTCACATTTACTTTACTTTCTTTCATTTAGTGCTAAATGAAGGAAAACATCCACACAGCCAAACGATCTAATTAGCTTTTCCAGTTATTGCAGCTGGCTCGCAGCTGCTGTCATAGAATTGAAATCAGATGAGCATCATTTTATGAGAATGGGAACAGTCATCTGTGTCAAAAACTCCCTTACAATTATTGGGGAAAAAATGAAACAATTAACAGGTTCTAAGATGTAGAATTTAATTTGCTGTCATCATATGTTCCAAAAATTAAAATGTTCTAACATATTGCAATAAATAAAGATCACTGCATTGACTATTTCAGTATTAGCCTTTAGGGTAGTGTTTTTCAACCTCTTCTTTCTGGCGGAACCCCCACAGAAATGGAAATAGCATAATTGGATAGTGCACATGCGCGATGGCAGAATATATAAAAGACAATTTACAAAGAGGCTTTATTCGGAAATCTTCCTCTCCAGCCGGTGCTGGATTTTTCTTCGTCAAAAAGAAGGACAGTTCTCTGAGACCATGCATTGACTATAGAATAGTTATCCTTTACCCTTGATCTCAGAACTTTTTGATTGCCTTAAAGGAGCGACAATTTTTACCAAATTGGACTTACGAAGCGCCTATAACCTCATTTGTATACGAGAGGGAGACAAGTGGAAAACAGCTTTTAATACTCGGGATGGGCACTACGAATATCTTGTGATGCCTTTCGGCTAGTGCAATGCTCCCGCTTTATTTCAACATTTTGTAAATTAAATTTTTCGTGATCTTCTCTATCAGTTCGTATTGGTTTACTTGGATGATATTTTGATCATTTCTAAGGACCTAACTTCTCATCGTAGACACATTCAACTAGTGTTGCAGCATTTACGGGAAAATTCTCTTTATGCCAAAATTGAGAAATGCTCATTTGAACAATCGGAGTTACCTTTTTTGGGTTATATTATCTCATCCAAAGGACTTAAGATGGATCCAGCTAAAGTTTCAGCAGTACTTAACTGGTCTCAACCAGTGGGTTTAAAAGCTCTTCAAAGGTTTTTAGGCTTTTCTAACTATTACAGACAGTTCATTCAGAATTATTCCCAAGTGGTTGCTCCTTTGACTTCTTTGACTTGCAATGGTGCTAATACGAGAAATTGGCCACAGGAAGCAATTAGGTCCTTTGAACAATTGAAAACTTCTTTCTCCATGGCTCCCATTCTTCACCATCCAGACATCGATAAGAAATTTTATTTAGAAGTAGACGCTTCTTCGGTGGGAGTAGGTGCAGTTCTTTCACAATTGTCTGCTTCTTAAAAGCTTTTACCATGTGGATTTTTCTCTAGGAAATTTTCACAGACTGAAAGAAAGGATACTATTGAAGACCGTGAACTTTTGGCTGTGAAATTGGCACTAGAAAACTGGCGGTATTTGTTGGATGGCGCTTTAGCTCCAATTACAATTTTCACAGACCATAAAAACTTGTTGTACTTGCAAACTGCTCCTTGTTTGAATCCTAGACAAGCAAGATGGTCTCTCTTTTTCTCTCGATTTAATTTCATCCTTACTTTTCGTTCAGGAGAGAAGAACCGTAGGGCGGACGCCTTGTTTCGTTCCTTTGACTGTGAGGATTTGGAGACTAAAGAACCAATGTCTATCATCAACCCGCAGTGTTTCGTAGGTCCTGTTAATCTCCGCAGCGTGCATACAAAGGATAAGACCTTTGTACGCAAAGCTAAACGACTCTCCATCTTAAAGTGGGCCCATTGTTCTCGTTTGTCAGGTCATCCCGGTATCAAGTGGACCACGGAACTCATCTCTCGGTTTTATTGGTGGCCTCAATGGAAATCTTCAGTGAAAGACTTTGTCAATGCTTGCACCACTTGTGCCCGGGTCAAAGTTCTTCGTAAAGCTCCGGCAGGAGCACTTCTTCCCTTACAGATTTCCGACAGACCCTGGTCCAATATTAGCATGGATTTTGTTACTGATTTACCTTCATCTCAGGGCTGTACAGTGATTTGGGTTGTGGTAGACCGTTTTTACAAGATGGCACATTTCATTGCTTTGAAGTCTTTACCATCTGCCCCTCGTCTAGCTCAAGTCTTCTTCAAAGAGATTTTTCGTCTCCATGGTCTTCCCAAGCACATTGTTTCTGATCGGGGAGTTCAATTTGGAGTTTTCATCCGGCTACCATCCGCAAACTAATGGCCAAACCAAACGAATCAACCAGTCTTTACAGCAATTTTTAAGGATGTACATTTCTTCCCATCATGATAATTGGGTGGAACTTTTACCCTGGGCAGAGTTCGTTCATAATAACCATGTCTCTGAGTCAACGGGTAAAACTCCTTTCTCAACTGTTTTTGGTTTTCATCCTGAAGTTCCGCTTCCACTCAAGCCGAATACGTCTGTTCCTGCAGTCAATGACTTAATTAAAGATCTTTCCAATAACTGGACCGAGGTTCGATCAAAGTTGTTGCAGTCGAGAGACAGAGTAAAACTTTGGGCTGATGAATGGAGAGGGGTGACACCTTTTTCTGTTGGTGACAGGGTTTGGCTGCCCACAAAGAATCTTCGTTTGAAGGTGCCTTCCTTAAAATTTGCTCCTCGATTTATCAGACCTTTTCGCATTTTGCAAAAAATTAATCCGCTTGCTTACAAATTTAAACTTCCTCCTCACCTACAAGTTTCCAATTCATTTCATGTCTCCATACTGAAACCTCTGGTTTGTAATCGTTTCACGAGAAAATTTCTCCCACAGGAACCTGTTTCCATGGATAATACTGAAGAATATGAGGTTAAAGAGATTCTTAACTCAAAAATTTCGAAGGGGAGACTTTTCTATTTGATCGATCGGAAAGGATTTGGTCCTGAAGAAAGATCTTGGATTCCTGCACATGATGTCCATGCTCCCACTTTAGTTAGAAAATTTTACTCCAAATTTCCACACAAGCCTGGTGCTCATTCTTGGGGAGGGAGTCTTAGAGGAGGAGGTAATGTGACGGTTGGCATTGCCGCCGTCTCCTACCTGACAGGGGATCTTGAGCGCACTGTCCTTAGGCGCACGAGCCGTGCCTGTCAGGTATTTCAGCACTGCCAGCAGCGTGAACGCTGACGGCGCGCTCCCATGACACGTACATGTCGGGAGTGCTCCCGCTGCATCAGGATGCAGCGGGAGATTTAAAAAGCTGGACAGCTTGGGCATTCGATGCCTAAGCTTCCAGCTACTAAGGTCTAAAAAGGCTATCCTGCTAACTATTGTCCACAGTGTTCCTGCACTTTGTTATTCTACTAACTACTAGTCTACTGTGTTCCTGTACCTTGCTATTGCTTTTGCAGTCATCCTTTCTGGGTTGCTTCCTGGTGATTATTAAAGTGACAGTTCCTTTTTCATATTGCTTTCCTAAGTTTCCAGTACTAGCAGCTATCATTGGGGGGTACGCTCGGGGACTGCGACCTGGGGGTTTCTCGCAGCTAAGACCAGTACCTCCTTGCGGAGGTTAAAGGTGAAGACCAGAGACCCCTTAGACTCTGTGCCTTGCAGCGTACCTAAACCAAACCCCAAGATAGCACAGAGGGTCCACTCCACCATCCGTGACACAGTGATTTTGCAAACCATAATGTTTAAAGAGAGGGCAGCAGGCAGCATCAAACTAGTTTGAGTGGGGAGGCCCCCACTCACCAGCCAAGGTGATATGCTGTATGACATCATGCGCAAGGCTGGCAAGGGATAAAGTCTGGCCTGTCTGACACTGGTTGCAGGTAATAATGAACACAGAGTGTTAGTATGTATGTATGTATGTATAATTTTATTTATAAAGCGCCACAAATTTACGCAGCGCTGTACAATTCAACGATTCAAGTACAATACAAACAAGGGAAAAGTGCATTAAGCAATACAAGTAAAATAAAGCAAGGGTACAACAAATTAAGTGCTAGGTAGTGATTGACACAAGTGGTTGGAGGTCCCTGCCCCAAGGAGCTTACAATCTAAGTGAGGAGCTTACAATCTAAGTGAGGAGCTTACAATCTAAGTGAGGAGCTTACAATCTAGTGAAAAAGAGTTGAATTATCTCATCTGTGGAGGTTTTTTTTAAAGCTATAACCTTAGGTGACTGCATTTTAAAACCAATGGAGGAGTCATCCCTGAGTATATTAAAGCTTCTACACAAGTCATTATATGGCAATAGACCTACAAACTCCAGAAATGATTAAATGTTGAAAAAGCACCAGGAAATCTAAACAAAAAGTAGTTTATGTGATCAAATTATTCATAAAATCCTCCAAACATGCTATCCCTACAAAATATCAGAATGCCAAGGATTCTGCTCCCTTAACCTATTACTATATCGAACCTGCCACCATACAATAACTTTTTATCGGTAGCTTAATCCTTTAAGGGTGATTGAGGGCAATAAATTACAAAATAGATGTGTATTCAGTTATATACAGTTAGTGGAATATGGTGAGGATGAAGTCGCTGCACATTACTGGAGGAATTCACATCACTCCACATGACTTTGCATCCTACTTCTGTTTGACTGACTTCACCACACTACGCATGCGACTGTATCTATAGCAGTCCCGGCCTATTCAACAAATTTATCCTCAGCCAGTGAAAAGCCAATGAATTCTCAACTATTTTGGCAAAGCGACTCTAAGTGTAGCAAAGTGAATTCATCCTTTAGTTAATAAGGCCCCTTGAATATAAATAGACCTAATTGGGGCAGACAAACCTAATATATTTTCATTTTTTCAGAGCTACTCTTTTCTCCTCCAGGATGTTAAGTAATGCACACACCTGTTTCCTTTCATCTTTGTATATTCTATTTCTTCCATAATCACTGAAAAATGAAAATAAAATTAAAACCTCTAATTGTTATATTGTTATTATCAGATATTTACATGTGTCATTATCTTGACGTATAGCAGAATGCAGCAGCCATATGAGCATAACTTTGATATATTTGATTGTTGAAAAATGTAAGCATTAATTCTTAAAATAAGCAAACATTTATTATATGTCAATAAGGCTATAGAAGACATATAGCATGCTGTGAGGTGCCAGTTACAAATATAGGTGTATTTTCTTTGTATTGCACCCATTATGATAAATGTGTATTTGGTGAAAAGTTGTAGTTTTGTTTTGAAACTTTTATTTTTTATTAAATAACAGAAAATATTGCAGTCTGCTCTACTAGCTAATGAAAAATGCATGTTTCTTCTGATCAAAGACACCGAGGGGTTATTCACTAAAGTGAGAATTCGACTGTCGAATTCTCAAACAGCGGGTTCCCATAGCAAATCAATGACAATTTCCCCATTGTAAAGTTAGGATTGCGACAATTTTCCCATAATAAAGTCACAACTGTGACAATATTCTCAATTATAAAGACGCGACTGAGACAGTAGCAGCAAATTGCGACTGTCTTTATATGGTGAATACACACATATGCGCAACAATTTGGACTTTATGTGAATAAACCCCCTAATTTTCTCTGTATAAAGCCCAAAATCTTTCATAAACAGGCAATGTCCCATCTGCTACACAATTAGTCAATATTATCCAGCTGTCAAATATGTGCGTGTGTATGTGGCAGATATAGTTCACCAGTAGTATTCAGAAAATTGATAATAATATAAAAACAAGGTCATAACTCATGAACAAAGTAATCAGTGTGTATGGCAGATGAAGTATTGATGTGGATGTTTATGATGAACCTTTAGGTCTACCACTCCGCTCATTTTACAATATTATTGCACGAAATAAAAACAGGGAGATTATGCTTGTAAAATAATGTAAGGTTATGAACAAGTGCAAGAATCTCCTTGGTCTTCTGATCATGTTGGCATCCTAACGGCAAATCCTGGCATTACAAATAGCTTGATTGCAATGGTCCAGTCTTCTCTGATGAAAGAGGCTTTCGCCCAACATAGAGGCAAACGACATGTTTTCTAATCATTTGGAATATATTGTATGCTTTTTAATAGGAGATTAACAATAACACTTGTATTTATGCCTCCTTTATGTTTATTTAGTGCTTCTGAAAGAGATTTCGAAATGATGAAATTTTGGGTGTTATTAACTAAAGTCCGAATTGTTGCGTATAGGTGCGAATTCACCAGATAAAGACAGTTGCAATAGGCTGCTGCAGTTGCAGTCGCGTCTTTATAAAGAGAATATTGTCTCAGTCTCGATTTTATTATGGAAAAATTGTCGCAACTTTACAATGGGGAAATTGTAGCAGATTTGCTATGGGAATCCGCTGTTTGCGAATTCGAGTCGAAAATTTGGCTTCATTAACATGTATTACCTAAGACAACAATGAAATTGGGATAAGTCTATTTGTCCATCCGGTAAATGATGTCTGAATCTGCCATATGAAAGAACAATAATCACAAAAGAAAAACAAGTCAGAAATTCAACTTCAAAGTTCATAAGAGCAGCGTTTAAATAGCTGTTATACAAAATGATGTTAGTGGTCAATTAAAGGACACAATTAATGCACTATATGTAATCATTTTACACTACTGTGAATTATTAAAATTTCCAAACTAAATTCCGCAGATTATTTGCTTGTACCGTGACTGGTAGAGATGGGCGTGAATTTCTCAAAAATTCGATTCGCCAAGTTCGCTGAATTTTTAGCAAAAATAAATTTGTGATGAAATAATAATGGAAATAATTGTGTTTAAATCATTAACCGCTTAATTGCCAGTTAATGATTTAAACAGTGCTAGATGAGTGCTGATGCTGGGGGGGATCAGAGGGAGTTGTGGGGGTCCTAGGGACCCCTACTAGATCATTTTTATGTAGTTTATTATTTCCATAGCACTAATATTACAGTAGCGCTATGGAAATAACTGGGTTTTAATTCATAACCACTTACTTGCCGGTTAATGATTTAAATAGCGCTTGATGGTGGGGGAAATAACCAGACGGTGTATGGGGTAAAAATGCTGCCATTTTACAAAAAAATAATTTGTTCCACTGAATTACCATAAACTTCTGATTTGTGCAGATTCGAAGTTTTCCTGAAATTCGGAATGAATTCCACTTCGTGCTTAGAATCAATTCGCCCATCTCTACTGACTGGTCATCATAATTGGTTTGAAAGCCCTTTTAGTTACTGATACATACTAATGAGTGAGTGATTAGGATGGACATTCCAGGTATTACACATTTTAAATGTTGGAGGATGATGTTGAATGTGCACACGGGGGGAATTCACCATAGTGCGAAGTGAGCTCCGGACCCTTTGGCTCACTTCACACAGACTGTTATGTGCTCGCTGATGTCCTGCACGCGGACATCAGTGAACGATTTAAAGGGATTCCAGTCTCGGCAAGGCGACTCGAGTTGTCTCGCCCAGACTAGAATCCCTTTAAAGTGCTCGCTGATGTCCACGTGCAGGACATTAGCGAGCATATAACACCATGTACAAAGTGAGGTGAAGGATCTGGACTTCACTTCACACTATAGTGAATTCCCCCCACAATCTTTAATATGGAATATTCATGTGTACAAAGTATATAGCCAATGCCTACTGAAAGAGTCTGACAATGACATCATAAATATTGTAACTAATAAAATGGACAAACTGGGATAAGATTGTCTCTTTAAATATTAATATCATTTCAGCCCATCTAAACAAACAACCCTGATTAGAAATGACCTGCTTTTCTTTAACTTTCATAATTTTTTAAGCAAATATGTATACATTTTGTCCTGCAAACCCTACTGTCTTTTATTATAAGTCATTAAAATATATAAGTCCTCTCAAACAGCGAGTAAAAGTTGGTAGAGTCAATGCATTTGTTTCTAATTACCGGTACATGCTGTAAGAGAGTTAGTAAGCTTTTTCTTTGGTGTGAACATCTGACCATAATATGTAATGAGTGCATTTTTAAATCTTTAAATTGTTCTTTTTAAGGATTAGTGGGTAGAAAGGGTAAGATGTTCCTTTCATAAATGTTTTTACTACTTGATTACAGGTGACTTTATCTGCTACTTATGCTTTATTTGAGAGATTTCTGCATTTGTTAGGAATAACTGAAATATTGGTCTGCTTACAATGAAACATTCACCTATAGTTTACATTATATACGTGCTTGGAATACAAGTAGATAGGCTTATGAATTACTCCTTTTACTATTTATCTCATTTGTAATCATTGTAATGGAAATAATGCATAGAAAATCGTAATACAATGTTTTTTTCCAAGTTCAAAAAATAATATAGGTTTAGAATTTAAGCAGTGTGGGGAAAAATGAGTTATTAATTTGAGGGTGCTACATAGTAATTACATTTGTTGATTAGATACATTTTATTGTTTGCTTCAAATCTATGGAGAGGCCTTGGTTAGAGTAAATACAGTGCACAGCATCATGGTTTAATGATACTATGATATTTATGTTTTTGTTTCTTTCTAACAACTTCTGAGAACAGGCTGCATTTTTACGGACTTTAATGTCAAAATACTGGGGCACATCTTCTGGGTATTGTAAGTGAGTCATGTAGAGATTATACTCTATTTCTTGTGGAAAATTAATGTATCCCTCAGTTTATTGTGAATGCTGGGAAACTTACATCATCAACACCAAATCTACAAGCTACAGATCCAATATATCGTTTAAAACAGAAGTGATATATGCAAGTGTATATAAAGACTTTCAGCTTGTGACAAAAATGATCAAATCAGACTGGAACAGAGAGTTAAAGGGGTTATTCACTAAAGTCTGAACTGTTGCGTATAGGTGTGAATTCACCAGCTAAAGACAGTTGCAATAGACTGCTACTGTTGCAGTTGCATCTTTATAATGAGAAAATTGTCACAGTTGCGACTATACTATAGAAAATTGTCGCAGTTGCGACTATACTATAGAAAATTGTCGCAGTTGCGACTATACTATAGAAAATTGTCGCAGTTGCGACTATACTATAGAAAATTGTTGCAGTTGCCACTTTAAAAATTTGTCGTCGTCGTGACTTTACAATGGGAAAACTGTTGTGGATTTGCTATGGGAATCCACTGTTTGAGAATTCAGCAGTTGAATTTGCACCTTAGTGTATAACCTAAGCCATAACAAAGTACCCAGTTAGTTATTGCTCATTGCAACTATACACTGCTGGGGCTCTAAGTGACATCATTACTGTGTTCCTGGTAAAAAAATACAGCCAGCGTCTTAAAGACACCACAGGTTGTCTAAATAAGCCAGCCCAGTACTAGAGGGAACAATAAAACAATTAAAAAGCTATACATAGCTTATGTCACAACAGCAACCCACTTCCTATAGTAATGTCCTAGATATCATAACATAAATCTATATCATGATGTATCATATGCATATATAGAAAGGCCTGTATGTTAATGGGATTCTATATCTGTGGGTGTTCCTATAATAGGAAACCTATTTGCAACAGATGTCCCAAACAGAGAAAAGTAACTGAATACTGGCCTACTATAGTTGTGGTAAACGTGGGTTGCTGTGTGTTCACCAGTATAGTCGCCAAAGAATCGCTGCATGAATTACTTTTTTACATCCATAAATTGTTTTCAACATTCATTTTTATAGTAGTCAACGTCTGGCACCTGTTGGCACTTGATCGCCACATTTTCTAAGCTTTTTGAGTGAATTGCCTCCAGAATATTAACTAGCCATAATACCCCTAATACTCCACTTTCAGTTGCATTCACAGCAAATTGATGCAAAGTAAATATGCAGTTGGCACAATGTCATGAACAGTTGGTAAATTTGCCAGACAGAGAAAAAGATCTTCCTAAATATGCAACATTGGAGAAGTTTCAAATTCACGCATCTATGGTAAAATTTGCAAAGAAAGAAAAGATTTTTCCCTTTAATATTTAAAAATAGCTAAAAAAAAAATCACAAATGCTAATAATAATTTGCTGTGTTTTAGTCTGGTACATTCTGGGTTTTTTTGCCCAGTAACGAAAATTTTCATTTTTGCCACCAAAAACAGAAACAATAAAGATTTCCATCTAAAACACTTACAGCCTAATTCACCATTGTGCGAAGTGAGCCGCGAAGCCTTCAGCTCACTTCGCACAATGGTGAATTAGGCTGTTAATTTTTTGGTTGTGACACTAAGCAAACTGCGGTGGAAACAACACTAAGGTTATATTCCATTATTTTGGATAAAAAAGTTCAACCAAAATGAAAATCAATGATACAAAGTAGAAATGATAAAACCATGGAAGTAATCAAAAGTAGAAAATATAAATGAGCAAAAATGGCAAAATCAACTATATTTTTATCAAAATGAAATGAAACTGGATTCTATTTTATTGTAGAAATACCTGCTTTTGGAACTGAAGCTTGCGTCTGGCAGAATTGATATTAAAACAGTTAAAACAGCCATTTCACCAGCAAAATGTCATTAACCTAAACTGATGCTTTTGCCAATAAAACAGAACATAAAGAGGGGAAATGCATTCTAGTCTTTTATAGAAAAAAGAATGTAATTCAATAATGATCCAGCCTTAGTACGAAATATATAACTAATTACAATATTTTAACAAATTAATTCAATCCAATTCAGTTTTTAAGTTGCCGTTATATATTTAGGTTATTGTAAAGATAGTACTGGGCGAAATTTATTAAATGCGTAAATTTTACCGATCGATCGAAATTTGCATTCGATCGATCGAAATTTGCATTCGATCGATCGAAATTTGCATTCGATCGATCAGAATTTAATTTAGATCAATTGCATTGCCTTTAATAAATTTCGCCCACTAGTGTGTTGTTTGAAATTGTGTTATATATTTTATTCTATTGGTCCTTATCTTAAGAGGTAAAAGGAGCAGAAACACTAGGTCCAGAAGCTCTTATTAAAAGAAAGAGTCTCGGTTGCACATATCTTAAGTAGCAGCATTGTAACACTGCACATTTTATTGCTCAGTCAGCCAGACAGAATGCACATTTAATGTCCCTTTAACTGGAATAAAACTAGCACTTTTCAGTTCTCTTTTTAAGTTTAAAAAAAACAAGAACTCACCTTTAAATTTCCAAAAATCTGCTTTATCCTTTTTTAATTAAAAATACGTATTTCCTAAATAAAGTAAAATGTGTTCATCTTCAGAGAAAGGATAACATTTTCCATCTACTGAAAACTCCAAGAGTCATGCAGTATTATTAATCCAATATGTTCTTTCTGACTGTGTTATAAATAAGCATTATTGCTTTTAATGTGTGGAAATATTTATTAAAATAGATAAATCAATACTTGAGTTTCCTGTACTAAGTCAGATTTAGTTCATTGCAGATATCTGTTCTCTCATTATTAAGACAGATACTGAGTCATACTAAATATTAGTTCTAATAAGATATTGTTTTAATTATTCCCTAAGCCTATTTAAAGTTATGAAACGTTTGGTTTTATAGAACGTTTATTTGGATTACACGAGTAAAGTTGCTGTCCTTAGTCTTTTAATATCACCACTAGTATTCACAGTGTTTCGATTTTCTACCATTTTGTGTTTAAGCACTATAAATAGGAAAACTATTCTAATAATTGCTTTATGTAAATTATATGATAATAAACTTCACAAAATAGCTAATGCACATTTGCATTGTGGTGAGCAAAATCACATATCATAAGGTAAATAAAATAATAGAAAATAACAGCAGTATACCTAACCCAGCAGATCTTATTGCAATCCTTTAGCAAACAGTATTGCTGGTCATATGTTTAGAAAAAAACTAATTTAATAAACAGAAGTCCAATGGCAGTATATAGGCAATGAGATAACTAACCATGGTGAAATAGCAAGAGAACTGATCTGACAATCATGAAAACATGGATTATTGTACAATGGTGTCCCCTGTGAGTATCAGTGACTTCATTCCATTTAAATGTGATGCAATACAATTTTCAAGCTTCATTTTATGGGTTTAGCGCTGCCAGTGGATTTAACAGCTATGGGAGAGATAAGAGTAGAACTCTATCAGGTTACTGGCCCCTGATCCCCTCTGGGCTAAGGAATAGAACCTCTCAACAATTGTTTTCTTTCTGCTTTACCCAACTTTAAAAAAAGGGTAGACTCTAGGACCCCATCTAAGGATAGGTTTTCCTTTATCTCTTCTAAAGGACTTCTGAGAGTAAATAAATCCACACCATCCCGAGTAAAGCTGATTTTACCCAGAATCACATCACTGTACACTTTAATGCTGTGCTTGCTTTAATTGGCATCAAGGAAACCAGTGTTCTTTTTTTCTTTTGATATGCATCAAAAAGGTGCTGCTTCCTGAGAAAACCATCTTAAAGGATCAGGAACTCCAAAAAAAAAAGAACTGAAAAGGTAATTTGACTACCGTGGAACTTTTTCTTATGTAGTATGGCATGACATTCCTGATTTGTGTTGCTTTATGGTTATATAACATTACTTGCATGGACAGGTTCCACAGTACTTTGCAGAGCTTTACACCTTAGGGTCTGGTTTATAGACCTTTTGCTCCAGATATTATTAACTGAGGAGTTGGTTTTTGTGTATGGTACTATGGTAAAGGTGTAGGGGCACAGGTACAAGTTACACAAAATAATATTTATATAAGATGATCAGGAAAGAAATAACTATAAGATACTTGTAGGATTCTTCACACACACTAGTGATAGGCTGTAGTATTTATTACCATCCTGGGTATCTATGTAAACCCACCCAGCAATTAATTGCCAGTGGTTTGTTTATTTATTTGTCATGGATGGCTCCTGCCGCCATGTCTGCCACTTACCTGCTAGCGCGGCTTGTGCATGTTCCTTTTCTAGGCACATGAGCCACGTCTGTGTGGCTGTTATAGGTTGCCAGCGCCTTGCAGGCTTGCTTCCCCATGACACTGCAGTGGTGTGTGTGTCAGAAGTGCTCCCATTGTGCTAATCAGCAGTGGGAGATTTAAAAGCTGGATTGCTCGGGCACTCTGTGCCTGAGCTTCCAGCTAGTACAGGCTCCTGTAATGCTGTTTAAAATTACAATTCTAGTCCTGCCTTCCCATATTCCCCTGTGCTCATCTCCATTAAAATGTCCTTCCTGTACTCTATTTAAGTGAAAATACTCCTGGCAGTTTCCTCTGTGAACCCATTCTGATCTTCGCTCTTTGCCAGCTACCACCTATTAGGGAGTATGCTCGGGGGTTGCAACCTGGGGGTTCCTTGCTACAAAGCCCAGTACCTCCTTGTGCGGAGGTTAAAGGTGAAGACCAGGGGCCTCTTAGACTCTGCGCCTCACAATGTACCTACGTCAAACCCCACGGTGGTATAGAGGGTTCACTCTCTGCTAGTGGCATTATTGTTAAGTACAATTTACTAGAACACTATCCCCTTAAGAAACTAAATCTGGAGGCTCTTAATCTTCAAACACATTGCCCTTTAACAGATGTTTATACTAAATGGTTGGATAATCACTCTGGTATCACTGATACGGGCCTCCTTATAAGGACTAGGACCCTTTAACTTTTCAGTTCTCTAGTGCCTGTAACTAACCTGTAGCTGCTGTCTAAGCAGCCAAACTAAGCATGACTGTGGTGCTATCCTGTCTCAAATCATCCTGCTCTAGATTCCCTCTTCTTCAAAATGGTGGCAACTTTTTATTCATTCAGACTGACATACCACGTGATTAAGTTACACAGCGGCAGGTGAATGGACGCATCTGCCATATTGGATATCACATTTATGCTACACTTTATGTTGCGGCAGGTAAGACAAATTAAGGGATGGCACTTTAAGAGAGGGTGCTCCTATATTTATTTTTCTCTTTGCTAGTTGCAGCTTCCATTTACTTGTTAAGTAACTAATGTCCATCTCTATCTTATTGTTTTCTAAGGATTTTAAATGGCAAACATTCATAAAGTGTCCCAAAGTCCAACAGCTAAATGATAGCTGGAACTATCAAAAAGAAAAATAACACAATTGAATAACAATCAGAAATTCAAAGATAACATATTTGCAATTACTGCAGTGGAATAATAGCCAATAAAAATGGCAATTTTCTTTTTTTTTCTTTCTCTGGTGTTTGTAGTACTTTAGTGCTCACCCCTATTGGGCCAATCTGCTGGTGATTCAACCAAGCTTTAAAATGTAGCTTTCAATATTTGAAAATCCTCTACAATTCATAATATAAATATATACAGAATCAAAGTCAGTGCATTCTCCTCGGATGTTAAAGTCACAGGACTTATCCATGAGTTTTTCTTTTTTTTTTTAATGGCTAGATATGCCGTTCATTTCAACTGAATATACTGTATATGAATATGTATGAATATAAGAATAAAAGTAAGAAATAAAATATCTATACCATTTAGAAAAACCATTTCTGATTAGATATCAAGCCTTTACTTGATAATACGTATATCCAAATAGTAAATCAATAATTAAAGCATTTAGAAAACTGTTGTCAGTAAATCACTCTCCCACTCGTATTTCAATGCTAAATAGTGTTTTCCAAATTGCTAATAGAGCTCTTTAAATGAAAGTTGCTAGAGATTCTTTAATAATTTGTTTGCTGGAGACATTGGCTCTAATTACAACACAGTACTAATCTACTTCTGCACTCACAATATTCAATCCAAAGACAAGCACTTTCTAAAAGACTTTTTCTCTTGTAAATGGCTAAACATTGTCTAAATGGTATTGCTTAATTTTTCATGGACCCCTATTAGTTACTTGAACACAGATGCTGATATCATAGAACAGTTCTCATGGCTCCTGTTTCCATGTATAACTTAGTCTGCCCTTTCTATGTCATGTCAAAAATGACTCATCCATTTAGTTCCCACATGGACACATCTGTGCCATGTAGAGGTAGCTGAGATCTGTAACAGAGCTGTCAGTACAAAGAGAAGAAAACAAAATTTGCATTCCACAAATCAGAATACATCAAGTTCTTTTTTCCTTATGGAGAACAGTTCATTTTTTTGCCAACATTTAAAACTCTTGATTTTAAAGATTCAAGAAGACACAAATGCACTGCTGTTTACAATAATTTATCTCTCCAATTTTTAAATGTTTTAGGATATTCAGATGTGCACATTACATTTAGATTAAGATCTGATCAAGATTAGATTTAATAAATGCGCAATGTTACTGGAGATACAAATGCTACAGCAACTTCTCCGATGTGCCTTAATAAATACATTTAATATACTGTATATAACGAAAAAAGACAAACAAACGGGAGTCGTAATTTTTTTATAAGAAGTTCATGCAGTACGTATGGAAAAAACAGGAAGGAAGAAGGTAATGGTAGTGGAAAGAGGATGAGTTTGGTTTAGTGGGGTTAAGGTTAAATTACTTATGGAAAATCCAAAACAAACTGAAGACAGACATATATGGGAGAGAGTTAAAAAAAAAAAAAGAAAAAAAAAATTGAAAATATTTTCACCTTTTTAATGCTGGTAAAATCAATATTGACCAATTTTATCACCAAAAAGTGTTGGCCTGGTTTACTGTGGTGATAACCCATTATTCCCTATGGAGATGGTCCTGCAACTTAATTAAAGTCATTTCAGTTTTTCCCTGACAAATATTGGTGATAATGCCAGGGGATG
>WMED01009993.1:0-16008 GCA_019650415.1 Pipa parva | reverse complement strand
AGTGCCGATTCTTACTATTTCTTGACCTAGGGGAGGAAGAAACGTAGAAAGAAAACATCCTCCTGTAGATCAACTGGAAACAACACACCTTGCAGCAGAACAAAACCCTTCCAGGTCTTATTGTTGGTGACAATTTACATTCATGAATCAATCACTACCATATTTGTTTACATATAGCT
Source organism: Pipa parva (assembly GCA_019650415.1). Lineage (NCBI taxonomy): Eukaryota > Metazoa > Chordata > Amphibia > Anura > Pipidae > Pipa > Pipa parva. The sequence continues at coordinate 15,829 of WMED01009993.1, read as the reverse complement.
CAATGTACATACTCTTCCTGGTTACTATATGAGGGCTGCTGCACTGTATTTGGCATTATACAGTATGGAGGCTGCTACACTGCATTGAACACTATAGCAGGCTTATGCACTGTATTGAGAAATAAATGGGGTCTACCTCACTGTATTGATCACTATATGGGGGGCTGCTTCACTGTGTTGAGAGGGTTGCTTCACTGCGTTGAATACTATATGGGGGTTATTACATTATGTTGAAAACTATATGGCTAAAATACTTGCAGTTGACAGCATTAATTTCATATCTTTTTAAGTTATGAAACATGGTGGTCCAAAGGTATGGATACACCCAAATAAATGGAAAGTGATGGCTGAGAAAACCATCCTGTCCCTGTCTCTCAAAAGAGATTTGCCTCCTTCCCCCTACCAACATGCTACACACAAGATAGCATCCCAGCCACTGTTATGCATCCATTCAGGTGTCTCCATACCTTTGGAATACCGTGCATTACCCTGCCAGCTTTCACATTATTCTCAATTGACAAAAAAAAAAAACATATTCCACTTTAACAAACAGGTGTATTTTTGCAATATTCGCCTGATTTATTTCTGAAACAAAAAAAAAAAAATCCATAATCTATTCTTACCACAATATTTGAGATGAAAGAAATGTATATTTACCGAAAGGAACTGGTAAATTTTACAGTTCTAGATTAAAATTAATGGCGCTGACTTAATAGTAAGAAGATGCAGGATGCCGTGTTTATATATGGCATTCGTTTATCCTGCTTATTACATCCTACCTCTCCACCACCAGTTGCAAGCAGTGCTTTCAAATAAAGCATTAAGGATAACAGTTATAATTTATTATTATTATTCAAAGGGGAACCACCAGTACGTACAAAATTAAGCCTGTAGTCGATGTGAAATTAATGATTTGCACAAATAGTCCTATGCCCAGTAATAATTATAGTTCAGGGAAAGAAAAAATAAATAGGTGCACATAGTCTAGAGGGAGAACAAACTCACACACATCTCCAGCAATGCTATCAGTCATATGCTAGGGGAAATGTGGGTTAGGAGCCCTTTGTAGCAGGCAGAAGCAGAGGAGAGACTACACTGACTGCAGCTTTATCAGATGCACTGAGATCCTGGGACCAAACAATCGTACCTTACATCAAAGAAAAAACAAATACATCTGTATTAGGCTGGGTTCACAATAGCTCCCTTTCAGCTGAGTTGGAAAAACTATATCCATCGTTCCCTGTGGGATAATCCACAAGGGTTATTGTGTTTTGCAACATAGACAATAATGAGCCTAATAAAAAAAATTAAAAAAAAAACAGCTGAAAATCAGCTAGTGTAAACCCAGCCTTACATGCTCAGCTAAAAATCCACATGCAAGGATTAAAGGATAGTACACAATGGGAAGGAGATTAAGAAAATGGGGATAATTTGGGACATGGGTTTGGGCAGGAAGGCAAGGGGAACCAGTCCCTAGGGTCAAGTCAGATCCATACATGAATGCTGATTGGCTGTCTTATTGTTTCCCCATTCATTGTTATAGACTCCCATGTAAAATGCATGGGAATTGGATGTTGTACATTTCCAATGCATATCAGTCATATGCCATTTAAATAACCTATTCTTCCTCTATATAACCTTGTCCTCCAGACAAAGTCCTACTTGGACCATTTACAACAAGGGTATCTACAATATATACTGGAAGATATTCTGTAAATGGGACTCATGCACAATGGATGTTACATATCAAAATGAGTGGTAAACAATGTTGCAGCCTAAAATGAAACTATCATTATTTGTGTCACATAACAATGTATAGTTTTTAGCTAAGTAGATTATATTAGAAACATATTTATTTTAAAGGGCATGTGTATAAATGGGTAAAACATTATTTCATGTGTTTCTCCCCTATAATGCTAAATGTCACCCCTCATTATTCTGCTTATTTACAGCATTCCTCTACAACCCTAGAAGCATTTATCAAAATCCAATCTGGTTTTACCAGAAACTGCTTGCAGCTCCAGACCTGCCAAAAATCATTGTTTTCTATGGGAGAGCTTTGTATCAAATAAATGACAAAATTGTGGTGAAACTGTGTAAATAAATGCAATGAAATCAAGTTTTATTCATGAAACTCTGAACAGTCACACAAAGGTCTGAATGTACATTAATTCCCCAGTTGCTGATGTTTGCATATTGACCAAACTCTGCAATGGACAGCGTAGTGCCTCAGTGGTTAGCACTGCTGCCTTGCAATGCTGGTTTCTGGGTTCTGCACAAGAAGAAGTTCCCAAACAGGAATGAAACGCATCCGCCTGGCCTCCTCCCCACGTTACTTTCGGTTGTAAGTACACTCAGCTTTATATTATTTGTTGCTATGCTGCTTGTATTGTGGCCTACCTATGCTCCAGCATATATAAACACCAGTAACCACTGTTAGTGGCCACCTATGTTGCTTACTTTACTTACTTGTTTTATCTATCATGGGTAGGAGTGCCAGTTAGGAGGTTATATCCTTCATTTTAATTGTTTTTAACATTCATTTGGTTTGTATGTCACTTGCTACAATAAAGTTCAGCACTTTCTTTATATTCATAGTGTATGTACTACATTCGGACTCTTTTTTCGCTTGTACTTCAGGTTCTGGGTTCAATTCCACTCTTGACTTCATCTGCATGGAGCTTGTATGTCGTCCCCACACCTGCGTGGGTTTCCTCCCAAAAACCAAAAAACAGACATCTGTGTCTGTCTATGTGTGTGACTGAATGGGGAAACTAGATTGTAAGCTTCATGGAGAAAGGACTGAAGTGAATGAGGAAGCGCTGCATAATATACAGTAGTAGTGCTATATAAAAGAACAAATACATACAATGTGTCAAATTGCTTACCAGTTTGGACACTTACGACAGCTGCAGTATTTCTATTACTTTGCATGGGAGAGCACAGGTAATTTGCCTATTCATGAAGCACTGGGTCTGTTGAAGTAGCGAATTCAGCAAGGACTACTGTGCCAAATTCACCAGTTTTACTTCACCAGAACAACATGACAAATTGGGGGGCTGACAGCAACGCTGCTACTGCCTGACTATGCTGTACTACACAAGAGACTGAAATTGACACCGTTAGTTCTTCACTAGGGGAATCCTCTGTTTAGTGAATTGTTCCTATATTATTTTTACAAATATTGTTCATTCTTGTTGTTATCTTATATTTTCATTTGACTTTGAATAAAAACTTATTAAAAAAAAACAAAAAAAAAAAAAAACACCACAATATCACCCAGGCACCGGTGTAAAAATAAAAGTGACCCCTAACTCATTCCTGGAACTACAGGGAATTAGCCTATATGCAGCAGTTTACTACCCCCAACAGTGCATGCATTAGTGATTTTAATAGAACAGCACAAGTGGATCAGTCAGGTGATCTATCAGGCCCACTTATTGATTTATCTGTGCTTCTGTCATATGCAGATTTAACACCAGGTGTCTGAAAGGAAAAGTGCAATAACTTAGCATATTCTGGATAAGTGGGTTTCAGTGACAGAAGTGATTTTGCATATACTTGGCAACTGTGTAGCCACCCAAAGACACAGTTAAAGAAAAGGCCACAACTCACTATCCCTATGGCCTTAGAAATTCCTCCAGAGAATATGATATAAATCATGGGTGCCAACTACATAGTCTAGTGTTGGCATCCACACTTCCTCCCAAGTATTGGATTAAACTGTAAAGACCCAAAGGAAAAATTACATTTCACATGACATATAGGCAAGCAATCTATTTTATAGCCCTGTGGCTAAAATGTAAAAAAAATGTATTCTGGAGGAATTGATGACATAATTGTATTTAGTTTATTGGTTTTATTCATTTCAAAAACACTTCACATGAGCTTTTACCTTTTAGATTAGATTTATTTATTTGTCAATGGATAAGTACATATATACGAATCAGTGAAATTACAAATGCGTCATAGACAATGGCAACCACAGCGGCAGATAGAAATAGACAGTGAATTACAAGCATGAATCAATAAACGTACAATTGACGTAGGATTTGGACCAAAATGACAATGATAATAAATGAATAAATATAGAATAAAATACTTTACCAGATATCATAAATAGTTATAAATTAGATTAAATAGTTATCATAAATAGTTATAAATTAGATTAAATAGTTAAAATAGTGGAGAGAATATACATGCAGATGAATCTATGTTAAGTCCAGGAGAGTGGGAGGGAAGGAGGAGATATTTGGAGACTAGTGAACCGTAAGGGAGAGGTTGAGCCTGTAGATGGAATCATGGAAGAAACTCTTCCTTAGTCTGACTGTGCGGGACTTTAGGCATCTGTACCGTCTGCCTGATGGAAGGAGTGAGTAAAGTCCGTGGTTTGGGTGTTGTTGTTCATCAGCGATGATGTTTCTGGTTCTGGACAGACAACGACTGACATAGATTGCCACAGTGGTTGGTAGATGGACACCGATGGTTCGTTGGGCTAGTTTAACCACCCTTTGAAGAGCTTTCCTGTCAGAGGTGTTGCAGTTCCTAAACCACGCAATGATACAATAAGATAGAATGCTTTCTATAGAGCATCTATAAAAGTCTACTAAAATCCTTGTACAAACTCGCTCTCTTCTGAGATGTCTGAGAAGATAGAGCCTTTGATGGGCTTTATTTAATGATTTTGAGGAGTTTAGGGACCATGTTAGATTACTGGATGTACTCCCAGGAATTTAAAGTTGTCAACCCTGTCTACTTCAGTGTTGTTGATCAGTACAGGGGGATGCATTTATGTGTGGTTTCCTGAAATCAATGATAAGTTTCTTAGTTTTTTTGGTATTTAGGGAGAGACAATTAGTGCTGCAACAGGTGACAAGATTTTGAACCTCATCCAAGTATGATGTAATATCATTCTCTCAGATGAGGCCGATAACAGTTGTATCATCAGCAAATTTGATGATGCTGTTAGAGTTGTGTAAGGCCAAACAGTCGAATGTGAAGAGTGAGTATAGAAATGGGCTGAGGACACATCCTTGGGGCACACCAGTACTGAGACAAATCTCAGAGGAGATGGAATTGTTTATTCTGACAGTTTGTCTCATATCCGTCAGGAAGTCTAGTGTCCAGTTCTGCATGCCTATTAGCTTAAACCTGAGCGCTAAAAAATTAGGGAAATATTACATAACTTGAATAGAAAATGAACATTTTCTACGCACTCCCCTTTAATATCTGTGAACGCATGTAAATATTTCTTTTCAGGCCTTGTTCACACGGGTGAGTTTTTCGTCAGGTTTTTTTGCTGCAAAAGAATTTCCAGTTGCAAAAACACACTGAAAGTAAGACTATCGGCAGCTGTGCAATGACACACTAGAGTTTCATAGAGAGGAATATGCGCTAGGACTCTTATTGCTGCAAGACTCTTATGTCTGTATGTTCCTCGGCGTCCACTACGTTCCTCTAACAGCAACCAGCTTTGCGTACCTCGTACTAATACTGCCCTTTCTCGTCTTAAACCCTTTTCACTCTCTGCCCCTCACCTTTGGAATTCTTTACCCCTTTGTCTCAGACAGGTACATTCCCTCTCCACCCTCAAGACCAAATTGAAATCCTATCTGTCAGAGCACTAGCATTGATTCTTATCATTCATTTTATGTATAATTTTTATATTTAATATCTGTATATATCTATTGTATTTATCTATTTATTCACTGTATTTATCTATTTCTATTTTGATCTATTTATTTTTATTTATGGACCGATAACTCCACAGCTCTTATTGTTCTATCTGTGTATGTAAGTCTTCCTCCCACTTAGATTGTAAGCTCCTTGGGGCAGGGACCTCCAACCTCTTGTGTCAATCACAACCTAGCACTTAATTTGATGTACCCTTGTTATATTTAACTTGTATTGTTTAATGCACTTTTCCCTTGTTTGTATTGTACTTGTATCGCTGAATTGTACAGCGCTGCATAAATTTGTGGCGCTTTATAAATAAAATTATACATACATACATTTTTTCCAACCCTGAAAAATGCAACAGGATTAGTACTAATAGGTATTGAACAATAGCAGTCACACATGAGGGAAAAGCGGCGCTGAGATAGTGAGGTGTTTTACATCAAAGTACCGCCCCAAATGCTTTTTTTTTTTTTAAACACGTAGGAAATATTTGCCTGTGTGAACCCTGCCTTAACTGGCTCAACAACTGTAAAGAATAGCACAGTGCTTTTTTTCATCTATCCCCAGGATACTTTAGGCTTCTCAATCTCATGTCCTCCAAATGCTTAAAGTATATCACCACCAGCTGAGCCCGGGGTCATGCTCAGGTCAAACGTTTATAAGATGGCTGTCATTAGAGCCTCTGACGAGAACATTCTTGGCATAAATCTGTGTCTTAAATTTAAAATAAAAAAGGCAATTATTTTAATCCCAGTTACCTTTCAGTGGAATTTGTTCCTTAAAATCCAATGTATAGAATGTTTTACAACCTGTGTGAACATATAGTAAATGAATTAGTAGCAAGCACTAGAGTTGCCATTTCTGACACCTCTGTTATTCATTGTTTACTATACTACAAGCTTCTTCATTTTCACAGCACAGTCCCAGATGTAAAACTCTGCACTGGACAAATGCAACACTGTAATGTGCTAATTTGAATAAATATACTAAAGAATGAGAGAAAATTATACATCTAATACCCTGTTTCCCTGAAAATAAGACCTAATGCAATTTTTTTCCAAGCTGAGAAATATAAGGCCTCCTCCGGGGGGGCGCCGGGTGGGGGGTTGCCTAGGGCGCCAATAGGGCCAGAGCCGCTACTGCTGACACTGAAAGAAAGCATCCAAACCAGTTTTGAACTCCTTAACGGATTTAACCATAACAACTTCTTCAGGCATAGAGTTCCATAACCTCATTGTTCTTACAGTAAAAAATCCCCTTCTATGTAGATGCAGAAACTTTCTTTCCTCTAAACATAGAGGATGCCCCCTTGTTATACTTACAGTTCTTGGTATAAATACATTGTACTGACCTCTAATATATTTATACATACAGGGGTTGGACAATGAAACTGAAACACCTGTGGTTTAGACCACAATAATTTATTAGTATGGTGTAGGGCCTCCTTTTGCGGCCAATACAGCGTCAGTTTGTCTTGGGAATGACATATACAAGTGTATATATATATACATATACATGATTTGAGCAGCCATGGTTTTATGTTTTTTGGATAAAATCGGGGTTAGCACCAAACATCCCTTTCAGACAGCTTCCTCTTGCATCCACAGTTAATCCTGTTGGATGGTATGCTGACATAACCCTGGATACCGGGGCTCTTGATACATCACAAAGACTTGCTGTCTTGGTCACAGATGCGCCAGGAAGACATACACCAGCAATTTGTCTTCTTTTGAACTCTGGTATGTCACCCATAATATTGTGTGCATTGCAATATTTTGAGCAAAACTGTGCTCTTACCCTACTAATTGAACCTTCACACTTTGCTTTTACTGGCGCAATGTGCAATTAATGAAGATTGGCCACCAGGCTGGTCCAAATTAGCCATGAAACCTCCCACACTAAAATGACAAGTGTTTCATTTTTTTTCTAACCCCTGTATGTATATTATATTCTAAAAAGGTTTACATTTAGTTTGTAGGGTTCTGTGATGGGTACGATAATAAATTAAACTGAAGACTGCTGCCTTGAGAATAAGTAGGTGCAGCTTGGTCCAAGTCACTCTTTAAATAAATTCGGAGCTACCCCATTGGCCTTGCCTTATTCAAAGAAACTATTCAACACTAAAGAGAAATACAGAATCAGACACACACTGCCAGTTTGGTGGTTAACTACCACCAGCAAGTATGTACTGTCCCACCAGACTCTATCATAGTGTTGTGGTTCCATCACTGCAATTTAGGGAAAACATACAAAAAAATGGCAAAATATTATTTTATTATAAAAATGGTGTCAGTTGTCAAATGTTACTGTACCTTTAAATGTGATATACTGCCAGCCTGAACCCTGACAATGCTCACACTCACGGTACAATTTAAACAGCTGAAATAATGGCTTTTCATTTATATAAACCTCAGAGGCTACATTCTTATTAAACATGTGTATTTTATTTAGCCAAGTAAATGTTAGAATTGTGGGTTATACAGGATTAGGAACCACTTGGGATATTTCCTAAGCTCTTTTATGGAATGTGTTACATGATGTGGGAAGGGGAAGAGATTATTGGCCATTAAACATAAAGTATACTGGAACCTTTCACATGCATTTACTTCTATATGCCTTATATCTTAGATATACTGTATTCCTTTCCCCTAAAGGGAAATTTGAATAAATAAAATAATTTTGTTCTTGTAAACAAAAGTTTGTTGTTTTGAGCAAAAATAAGCAGTTTTTTTACAACTCCCTTTCACCCCTAAAATACTTCACTATCACTTGTTAAAGGAACACTATAGTGCTGATATAACTGCACACATACATATAAAACTCCATTGTACTAAGCCAATTGCTGACATAAATAGTTAAAAAAGTTTTGGTAAGAAATAATACTTGTTGTTTGTTTCCCTTAATTAGTTTTCCTGAGAGCTGACATATTCCTTTCCCTCTCCTTTCTGATCTGTACAAGAGGAAAAACATGCCCAACTACTATTGGTTAAGAAGTATCCTGACCTTTTGGCCACATAAATTAAGCTTGTTTACAGGAGATTACAGAGGGAAAACTGACTTGTACACATGTGCTAAGTAGGAGGTAGAGCAAAAATATCTGGGGGGGTACCTTTTCATGGAAAACTGGCCAGTACACATCACACATATCCTGGTGCGGGAGTTTATCAGTGCTGCCTAGCCTACTCAATCATTCTGTGTCACATGAAACAACTCCCGAGGAGAAACCCTTCTCACTAAGGTATAGTACTGGATTTGTAAAGATGTAATTTGACTATATTTCCCCTTTAGCACTATCTTTTCACCTTTCAAATTCACATATACCTTTTCTATATTCAAACACTTACTTCCAATGTATTATCCCTGACACATATTCATTGAATGTCATACATGTTCATTAACCCATGTTGAGAAGTATCTGTCATGAGAAAAACATAGTGCCTCATTGACTACAGTCCAAATAGTCACACAGAGCTATGAATTCACATATATTAGCTACTTCATCATGTTCGCTTATTGACTAAACTCTGTGAAGAGTTGAATGCCCTTCACTGGTCCAATTTGCCTCATTCCACATGACTTTGCATCCTACTTCAATCTGACTGAATACTCCACACTACGCATCTGACACAGTTCACTGCTGTCTGCCAGTTTTGCAAGTCTATTCTCTGCTTAGTCAATAATGAGAAGTGAATTTGCATCTATTTAGGTGATGCAACTCGAATTGTAGGGAGGTGAATTCAACCGGTGTCATTACTCTTAAGTCAATGATACCCACAGTTTAATATCAGGAACTACATTGGCAGCCTCTTCCTATTTGGCTAAGTGAAAAGTTTACAGAAATCATGCCCAGTTACATCGACCAATACCCCTGACCAATGGACGCATTGGTTTGTAGCCAGATGCTCAATTCTATTACATGCTACATAGAAGCACCAATGCTACAAGTATAAACATTAAAGAACCAGTAGCACCAGCGGCAAAAAAAATCCCAATTGGATTTGCATGGCAATTATCCCTACACAACATTAGTAAGCATGTTGTATTATTTTCTGTTTCTTTCTCTTCCAGGTGGTTGCAGCTATTTTTTATCTGTTAAACAAACCCCTGCCTAGTGGTATTGTTTTATATAAAGCTTTAATTAATACATATTCATAAAGAGCCCCAGAAAATACCATTTTTCTACAAACACAGAGACAATGCAAACCAATAAAAATGAGGTGACATATTACTGCACAGGAATAACTGTCATGTGTATCCAGGGCTGCCAGCAGATATCATGGTCCCCCCTACAAACTGTAAAATATGGACAGAAAAAAGTTACACTGCAAACTACTTACACTGACCAGTACCCAGTAATCTTCATTTGTTATTACTTACAAACATACATTTGACTATCTAGTTATGCCCCCTGGTTTGCCCTTTAACTCTCTGTTGGAAGCCCTGCATCAATCCAAATAGCAATTTTATTTTTCTGGAATTACTTGTCTCTTAAGCATTGGTATGAATGGAATGATTTGTCTCCAGACATTATAGGGCATATTTATTTAATTCAAATTGATTTTCATTTTGAAATCGAATAGAAAAAAGTGGGGGGGTTTTACCAATATCGACCTCTTCTCCTATTTTCTAAGCCGCTTTTTAGGTTTCTGGCACTTGTTATCGCTGAAGATTGATATCACCAAAATATATCAATATCGATACCGTGGATCATTGTTCCAACAATTTTATCACAACATTTACTAAAATTGGTGTTTGTTTTTTCAGTCAATTTCAGCTCCATTACATTTCGCCACTCTCTGGGTGGCGTTATTCATTGTTTTCAATTGGTACTGAGTGTGATTTTAGTTACTAAGTTATGTTTGTTGAAATGGCATAGATAACGTTATCGATATCGATATACATATGGATATTGAAAAGTTAACTTTTACTTTTAAATTTACAGTTAAAACCATGAATGTTATATAGAGTTAAGCAAAATCGATATCAATACATTTACTGTGTACTTTGCCATAATAATATAAACATAATAAGGGCAATAATGGTCATAAATGGCAATAATGAGATTTTCAAATTTAGTAAATATGTCCCAAAATTGTCTAGATGACATTTATACTGGGAAAACAATAGTCTAGATAAAGATTTGTTTAGGTCAATTTACCTTAGAGGATGGTAAATTCAGTCTGTCAGTAACGGTTGTAGCAGACTGGGATAAAATGTCACTGATTTTGTATAAAATGGTGTATTGTAAAGATGTAATATGTATTATATTTTCCATTTTCTGTAACATTGTGTGCAGCATATTGGAACAGCATATAATATAGAGAAAGCAGATGCCAGTTTTGGAAGAGTTAATCCAGAAATCTCTCCTGTCTCAGGTGAGCTGAGGTACTAATTAAGGAGCTTTATAGAGAGGGGGTTATTCACTAAGGTGCAAATTCAACTGTTGAATTCGCAAACAGTAGATTCCCATAGCAAATCCGCTACAATGTCCCCATTGTAAAGTTGTGACAATTTTCCCATAACAAAGTCACGACTGCAACAATATTCTCATTATAAAGACACAACTGTCTTTATCTGGCGAATTCGCACCTATACGCAAAAATTCAGACTTTAGTGAATAACCCCCATATGCCTTTTAGTAAAAATTTTCACTCTTCCCCAGCTTGCTGGAGGGGAGGTTTCACCCAGTGAGACATATTGCTGTGTATTGAAGGGTACCTGGGGGTAGGAGTCCTCTAGGTGTGCTCTATGGCAAAAGTTGACCTGCAGAATTATTGCTATTGCTGTGGTCCTGAGAGAATGAAGATATTCCTGGGGTAGATGGTCCTAGGCAATGTTCCCTCTAAGCTGTGCGCGTGTGCGTGCGCACATGACCTGTCAAACCAGCGCACACAGATTAAAATGGTGCGCACAAAAAATTTGTATTTAAAAATTTAAAATTGTATTTAAATATACATGTATTGCACAATTATTTACTTAGGCTTATAATTTTGCACATACGAAATTTCTTGCGCACACAGCCTTTACAAAATTAGAGAGAACATTGGTCCTAGGGGATGTTACATGGGGGAGTCCTTGTGGAAGAAGACTGTCCCCAGCTTAGAGGTAAGAGTAAGGTTAGTTCTTGTTATAGGGGGCAGTAGTGCGTGCCAGTGTAAGATGGTAGGAGAATGACAGCCCAAAGTTGCAACAGGAGTAAGTGAAGGGGTAGCCCCCAGAGAGTGAGGTGAACATCCTGCTCTCAATCAGTGTCCTGAGGTCAGGACTAAGGCTTCCCTATTCCTTGTGTTCCTATGTTGTGCACCGCATCATCAAGGTGAGCCGGGTTGATGATTCGCAGCTCTCCCATGTGACTATTAGGAGATGCCAGCGCCGAGCTGCAGACTGACATGAGAAAAACATGGCTGTGAAGATTTTCAACTCCAGGACACAGTAGAGTCAGCGGCACAGATGAAGATGGAATCCTAAACACGGAAGTGCTACATAGCACTTCTAAACAGGTAAGATATTTCATTTTAGGGCCAAAATTGAAAATAAAATGCATTTAATAAAAGTTAGTAATTCGTATTTATTAACATATGCATTTTTTTCAATTTTGCCCAGACTGTTCCTTTAAGTGCAGAGAGAGAAGAGGCTGCTGCTGGATAAAAACTGCTGTTTCCAGTATCAGATATTGCTAAGAGGTGACCAGAACATTGGTACTGGTGTTGTGAGTAAAACATCTGTTCATTTTGTTCTGACTTTTTTCTCTACATTAAATGTACATGATTTGTGCTTAAAGGAAAACTGCTGCTTAACTGTGTGTTTGGGTGTTAAAGGGGCGGTTGCTGCTATGCTTAGGGGTTTCACTGGCTAAAATATGCTACCTGCTCCCCAACCATTTGACTAGTTCCCCACACAGTCATCAGCACATGTATTTGGCAGTTAGCAGCATCAGTGAGGGATCATTTGTTTGGACAATTGCTAAAACAATCAGTCCTGCTAATATTAGCCAAATGTGGCTATTACCTTTGCAACTAGATTTACAGATGATCCACTCTGGTGGAAGTTGGCTCAGATGGCCAGATCTTAGCATTTAGGTGTGTTTAAATCATATGATGACCCAGACTTTGGTATCCTTTTAAACCCAGGGCTTTATGCTGCCTCTAAGGCTGTCATCTGTGGCCTGCTGGCAGAGCCGGCTCTGGCCCTATTGGCGCCCTAGGCGCCCCCACCCCTTTGACGACCCCCTCCCCCAGCACCCCACACACACACACACAAACCTCCCAGTCTGCCGTCACAAATGTAAAAAAAAAAATGCTAGGGGCGCCCCTAGCATTTGCCTACTCTGCCTAATAGCAGTGCCGGCACTGCCTGCTGGATTGGAGCTTGGGAAAAAAGTGATTTTCCCACACAGTGCTACAATTAAATATGATTAAGCTCTGTCCCATGTACCATAAACCGCACAGCAATTGCTTTGTTTATGAAAAATACAGTTGAATGTAATAGTATGTAGTTAAAACAACACAGTGAAAAAGCTTCAAATGCATTTATAATTAGTATATATTAAAGGAGAACTATAGTCAGATTACATCTTTTCATATGCAGTACTGTACCTTAAAGGAGACCTAAAGCCAAAAAATAAAAAGACTGTTAAACTATTTACCTGATCCTGAGCTTATTGATTACAGTCGCAGCATGAGCTGTGCTGTAATTAGCCGGCACCCGATACTTCTTCACGGCGCACTGGCTTCTCAGCTCCTGCCAGTTGTTTCACCAGCTTCAAACATCACGCTCATTGCAGGGAGTGTTCTCATTGGCCCCCACAATGAACATGATGATGTTTAACCCATTTTTCACCTGTGGTGAAACATGGTAGGAGGAGCTTCAGGCTGGCTTCTCAGTCAGCCAGCGCTGTGAAGAAGCATTGGGGGAAGCATCGGCTGCCAGCTAATTACAGAACAGCTCATGCTGTGACTGTAATCAATCAACTCAGTATAAGGTAAGTACTTTAACAGTCATTTTTTTATTTTTTGGCATTAGTTCTCCTTTAATGAGAAGCGTTTCTTCTCAGTAGATGTTTCATCTGAAGTAGAATGATTTATTACACAGCCCTGATAAACATAAAAGACATTTTTGCCCTACTTACTACTTAACGCCTGTGCACAAGTCAGCTTTCCCTCTGTAATCTCCCACATTTCAGGACTGTAAAGAAGCATGGCTGATGAGGCCAAAAGGTCAGCACACTGCTTAACCAATAGCAATCATGCAGCTTTTACTTCTTGTGATTAGCAGTTATTTCACACACATTTTCTGGTGCAGGAGTTTATCAGTGCTGTGTAATAAATCTTCTTGCTTCAGATGAAGCATCTACTATATAATATATAATTCAAACAGACATATTTACCAATACTATGCAGGAAAAACTGCCTTGTCAATCCAATGGACTTTTTTATGCTACTAGTTCTTTAAAGTGCTGATCGACTTGTAAATTGTTATCTATATGATATTTTAATATTGAATAAATTAATTTTTTTGATTTCTGTCTATTTTTATCTTTACTGATGGCAGTCATGTTGTGTGTTGGGTAAACAAACCCTGTCTAGTTTTGTTTTCTGTGGTGCCTTACATAACGTTAAATAGCTAAATATTATAATTTATAAACACAATTTAAAATTTTTGGAAGCACATATTTAAAGGAGAACTATAGTCAGAGTACATACCTTAGTGAGAAGCGTTTCACCCTAGTAGATGCTTCATCTGAAGCTGTATGATTTATTACACAGCACTGATAAACTCCTGCACCAGGAATTGTGTGTGATATAACTGCTATACACTAGAAGAAAAAGCTGCCTGACTGCTATTGGTTAAGCAGTGTGCTGACCTTTTGGCCTCATCAGTCATGCTTCTTTACTATACCTTCTCATTAAGGTATATTACTGCATATTTAAAGATTCGGAAACATAGGAACTGAAAGAAAAAATTAGACTAAATGCAACCAACTCTACAAAGATTCCTAGAAAATAATGTACAGTAGATTTTCAGTTGCTGTATAGTGTTTGTTAACTTGGGATTTTATTTGTACAGTTTTCATACTCTGTCAAGGTCATTAATTAATCTACCATTCAATGTTATATTGCCAGTGCTTCACCTACAGAACATCTACAGCTGCATTTTACAGAAAAAAGACCGTTCATTGCAAAGGTCACTGACATCATAAAGGTGCTGATATATTTCCCAGTACTAATCACCACCATGTGAGTTGTAATTTTTACTACAGAGATTTCACAAATCAGTGTGTTGCCACAAAGCTTGCAACCAGATGGAGATGTTCTGCTCAGCTCATTATAAATCAGTGGCTGGTGTCCATAACGGTCAGTTTTGACTTTTTAACACACAGTGACAGCTTGATGAATGTCAAAAAAACTATTAAACAGCAGAGTAAACTGTTACCCAGAGCATGCCTGGACTGCCACTGTGCCTATAAATCACTGATATGGTGTTTGTGTTGATTTGAGATTATTATTATAGAAGTCATAGATCTTCAACTGGAGTATTGAGACTAAATTTTATTTATTATAACTCCGCCTGATGATTATTGCATCTGCTCAGTGTTAAATCACATATCAAACTTCTATTAGGCGTGGAATCCGCATGTTATTAAATGGAGATATTCAAGTTAAAGGGGAACTATAGTCAAATTACATCTTTACATATGCAGTACTATTCCTTAGTGAGAAGTGTTTCTCCCCAGTAGATGTTTCATGTGATACAGAATGATTGAGTAGGCAGCAATGATAAACTCCTGCACCAGGAAATGTATGTGATGTGTACTGACCAGTTTTCCATGAAAAGAAACCCTCCCCCAGATATTTTTGCTCTACTTACTACTTAAAGCATGAGTACAAGTCAGCTTTCTCTGTTTCTCTGTAATCTCCTGCATTCCAACTTAATTTAACCAATAGCAGTCAGGCAGCTTTTTCTTCTCATGCAGAACAGAAAGGAGAGGGAAAAGAAAATGTCAGCTCTCAGGAAAACTAATTGAGAGAAACAAATGGAAATTATTATTTCTTCCCTAGATGTTTTTTTAACTATTTGTGTCAGCAATTAGCCTAGTACAGTGGTGGGCAAACTTATTAGCCAACTGAGCCAAATATCAAGAGTAAGTCGA
>WMED01009990.1:0-16011 GCA_019650415.1 Pipa parva | reverse complement strand
AAAAAAAAAAAAAAAAAAAAAAAAGAGCCAAACAATCATCCAAGCAGGTGAAAATTTGGAGAAAAGATGTGGATTCTGCCCTCCAGTATAAGTTCCTACATACTGACTAGAAGACATTTGCTTCCCTAGCTACTACTGGAGCATATACGAACAACAACAATTATACTGATTCAGTTTTAAAACACATAGCAGAGGGCATTGAGGAAGTAACCTCCCAAAAGACCATCTATATCTTTGCAAATCAAAAGCCCTGGATGAATGAACATGTCAGGCTTATACTCAGGGATAGAGACAGAGCCTTCAGATGGGGCGACCAGACAGCATATAGAACTGCCAAAGCCACTCTCAGGAAGGGCATCGCTGAGGCAAGACATTAGATAGAGGAATACTTCAGCTCTGCTGACCCCAGACATATGTGACAAGATATCCGTGACCTAACCAACTACAACTCACCAACTTCTTTTCCCTCCTCTAATATTCAAGCTGACGAGCTAGACCATTTTTGTGCTTGCTAAAACAATCTGACCCCCCTAAAAAGTAGTCCTTTGGACAAATGATCAGCCTCTGGTACTATCTAGCACAGAAGTGTGTGACTGTCTAAATAGGGTAGATGCCAAAAAGGCAGCCAGTCCTGATGGTGTGCCTGGCAGAGTACTCAAGGCCTGCTCTACACAATTGAAAGATGTCCTCACTGACATCTTCAACCTATCTCGTATCCAATGCACTGTTCCCACCATCTTCAAGTCAGCTATCATTGTCCCTGTCCCCAAATCTCACTCTGCTCGGGAACCCAATGACTTCAAGTCAATTGCTTTAATCCCTCTGGTTGCCAAGTGCTTGGAGAGATTGGTGCTACTCCATCTGAAGTCAAGCCTCTCTGCCTCTATTGAGCCTTTCCAATTTGCCTACCGGCAGAACAAATCTATGGAAGATACCATAGCCACGTCCCTGCACTCTGCCTTAACACACCTTGAGGGAAAAGACTCACACATCAGGATGTTATTCATCAATTTCAGCTTGTATTCAACACAGACATGTCCCCCAGGCTTGTTCTTAAATTGGAACAACTTGGCATCGACTCATACTTGCATAACTGGATCCTAGACTTCCTAACAGATAGAAGACAGTTCATTTGACTAAATAGCTCTGTCTCCTCTGTTATCAGTCTCAATACTGGAGTACTTCAAAGATATGTATTAAGTCCCTTCCTTTACTCCTTTTTACCTATGATTGCTCTGCTATTCATAACACAAACTATATTATTAAATTTGCCGATGACACCACTGTCATTGGCCTCATGAAAGGTGACAACGTAGCAACTTACATGGATGAAGTACATAATCTAGTGGCCTGGTATAATCTCAACATGCTCTACCTGAATGCCAAGAAGACTAAGGAACTGATCATTGACTTCAGGAGAGGAAACAATGAACACAAGCATCCCACAGTCCTAATCAATAACATTGAGGTGGATAGGTTGGGCAGCTTTAAGTTTTTGGGCATTCACATATCCAACAATCTAACGTAGTCCTGACATTCCTCGAAGTCTCTAAGCAAAGCCCAGCAAAGGCTATATCTTCTCAAGTGTCTCAGAAAGAGAATGTGTCAACACTAGAATTCTGGCAGACTTCTATAGGTGTTCCATAGAGAGTATACTGACATACTGCATTACTGTCTGGTTTGGTAACTGCAGTTGCTGCTGACAGGAAGGCACTTCAAAGGGTGGTCAAAATAGCACAAAGGATCATTGGCACCCAACTGACTTCCATCAAAGACATTTATCAAAGTCGCTGCCTGTCCAGAGCATGCAATATCATTGCTGATGCCCATCACCCAAAACACAGACTTTTCTCCTTATTACCATCTGGGAGACAATACAGGTGTCTAAACTCTCGGACAAACAGACTAAGGAAGAGTTTTTTCCCTGATTCTGTCATCAAACTGAATCTCTCCCTATCTAAACACTAGCTATTATGCACTTTCCTTCTGGCCCCCCTCCCTTGGTTCCACTACTACTGCTATCCATGCAACTATGTAATCTTTTTTGTGTCTATTATTACCATTATTACTATGATAACTGTTACCATCCATATCAATGCACTTTACTGTAAAACTATTTATATATTTATTAATGTCACTAATAATATTTATTTTTTCATATTGGATGCATCTGTAATTTCGCTGATTTGTATGTTTCTGTACTTATTCAGTGACAATAAACGAATCTAATTTCCACTGAACCTGCCAAATACATCACCAATCTGGCACACTTTGTTACCTACATCATTACCCCTTCTACAAGTGTTGGGCCGATTTAAGGATATACATGCAGCTAACAGGCTCTCAAGTGCTGCACATTAAAGAGTAAAAATGCAAAACAGTTAGTGAACAATGAAGTTGCCCTCATAAGTGATTGTAATGTCATGATGCCCACTTTACTAAGACCAGAGGTATTTTGACTGTACTTTAGCATGAAATGGTTATAAGTGGTCACAAATTCACCCACTCTACAATATCAGGTATGCATTAAATCTGTAACCACAAATCAGAAACTTTAGCTGAACAACAATACTGAATCTGATTCTTACTTTGCACATTTATTACTTTGAATACTTTTGTCCTTAACAGTCAAAACCTGATCAAAACCTGAAAAAGTGAAAGCAAACTGTTTCAGTGATGTCTCAACCTTGGTTTGTATAAACCACAAATCTTAGGATAGATCATGATAAACATTATTTAATGGCATAAAAATGGGGCTGGAAAAGAATGTTTTTCCCCTTTGAGGAGACTTGCCTCAGCAACTCTTGAAAATGCTCTAAATTTACGCTTTTTGACCAACCATGCAATTGAATTGTGCAATACTTTTATAAAGTATTGTATTTATTTGTTTCCTGTAGAATTACCTGGGCAGCAGCCTCAGTCAGACCACACAAAGCCTTTGAAGCTACACCCACACAATCCCCAAATGCTGGCAAATCTCCAGTTTTGGCATTCTGAGAGATCCCAGCCATGGATTCCCCTAATACCTGTCAGAAAAAAAAAAGAAAAAGATGCCACCATAAAACCATAGTTTGCATATGGTCAGATCTATATACA
This sequence comes from Pipa parva, assembly GCA_019650415.1. NCBI lineage: Eukaryota > Metazoa > Chordata > Amphibia > Anura > Pipidae > Pipa > Pipa parva. Next base: position 12,915 of record WMED01009990.1, on the reverse strand, counting down.
GATTTTAGCTATTTCTATGACACCTTGGAGTTTTCCATCACACTCTCAATGCAATCAAAGTAGGATAGGTCACTGACTGGCTCATTGGGATTTTCCAGCATTCCTTTCACAGTCTGAAATGACAAGATATTGAGTAAGGAAAGTCACACATTGGTCTAGGTAAATAACAATAATTTATCCAATTACTAAAAAAACAGACTTGCAATATATAAATATTATCTTGAGCAGTGGTGTATAATAAGTGACATGCAAGAAGCAGATAACCTATTATACCCCATTAAATAATTAGATTGATGGGCTACGCTAAATATGGAGACTTTCTATTCTAAAAGGGCTGCACGCTCCTGGAACTAGAGCAGAGCAACAGGGAACTTGCTTTGTAACTACAGCTGGCTACTTTGCATAATTACAAAATCACCTGCAGCAGAACCTGGAAAATTACAGTTACTTTCTGATCACTCTGCATTAGAATTACAGTATGTAGAGTATGTATGATGGGTACTATTTCTTATTCTGTGACCAACGATTTGTCTGAATTTGATATAACTGTTAAATCCACCAACCTTTCTTTGATGCAACCTGTTCTCCAATTTCAAATATACAGATATCTCTTTTTGACAAGGCAACATCAACCTAATTACCAATTTTCTAAAGAAGTCTGTAGCACTTTAAAGGCCAACTAATTGCAACATCTTTTAACATTTACCATAGGATATTACTTGAGAAAAGCAAGCTAAAACAGCTCAGAGTCAAAAGCAGCTTATTAATGCAAATGCTGCACACAAGTAACAGTCAGCACAGAGGTATCAGGAGGAGTGGCTAGGATTAGCAAGTAGTATCTGCTCCAAGTGCTTATTTTTTCTTCTGTTGCAATAGTTATTCTGCAAAATCGGTAAGCCAGTATGTTGTATGGAACTCCTTGGCCTTGCCAATGACCCTGCACAATCTCCCTCGCATGCACAACATCCTATTTTGCATGTGTCTTTTTCATTGATTCCCTGTAGACAGCAGCATCATCCATTGGTAAAATGTCCTATCTTGCCAATCTTACTACTGCTGCATTTACATTTAGAATGTTATCCCAATATTCATTTTAATTCATTTAAGGAATATTTTAAAGGTTTGGGGGAAGTTCCTGTCTATTGGCCAGAGGGGTAGAGATAACCCATTGGTGAATAGCTGCCATGGTAAGCAGGAGAAAAATCTAGGATTAAATGATGTGAAGGTAACTAGGGATATAAGGAAGGACACCTCAGTTTGGGCCCTAGTTGCAGGCCTTTTTGAATTAAAGGGCAGAAGTTCTCTTTTGTTGTTGTTGAAATGCTACTAATGTGCTAATAAATATGCCAAATAATGAGATTTACCACCGAAATTACTGTTCTTTACCTCAAATACAGTGTTACTACCACTAATCCCATCAAGCCTAACTAATATTAGTTATAAACCATACAACCCAAACCCTTAGTTGGATTAACAGCTAAGGGGTTTGTTTTATATCCACATAGAGAACATTATTTCTTTAATCAGGTGTAAAAGTATGTATTGGAAATCTTCATAGCTCTGCTGAACCATTATTGATCTATGGATCAAGACTGCTAATGCAATGGAAAGAAACAGACCTCTAGCTCCCGTAAAGCATTGTCACATTCCTTCTGTCCTGGTGCTTGCTGTGTACATATTGTGATCAGCTGGTTTATACTATCTGTTACAGCTCTAGAAAAAGAGAACACATTTTTAATTGATAAACTGACATTAGGGAACCTAATTACATTGCAACATTTCAGGAAAGCGTTACCAAAAGCTGATACAGAACGAAACAGATAGACTTAAAAGAAAACTGCAAAAGCATGCAAGTCAATCTAAAAACGTACAGAGAACTAAGGCAGTGCACAAGGCAAGGAGTGCATCAGTCAAAGAGATGCACACATACACAATGAGAGAGAGAGAGAAAGAGAAAGAGAGAGAGAGATGCAGGTGTTCCATGATAGATAAAACATAGTAACATAGTTTATAAGGCTGAAAAAAGACACAAGTCCATCCAGTCCTGCCTATTTTCCTGCAATGTATGATGCAAAACAGAAAACAGATGAAGGAGCTGCAAGATGGAGGAGTTATAAAAACCATGTAATGGCAAGCTGCAAAACAGATAAAATAAACAGAGCTGAGAAGATAAGAAAGCAGATGCTGGAATAAAAAGAAAGATCCATCAAAACAGAAAGTAAGTATGGAGTTTGTACAAAAAAGAGAGACAGAGGGCACAGGTGCTGCAGGGCAGAGGATGAGACTGAAATGATAATAAATCAAACAGTAAAACTGTCTGTTAAAATTAAAGTAGATCTAAATGAGGTGCACAGCAATTGGGGACTTGACCTGGCAATTTAACGTAGAAAGACAGTGCTACTGCTCAATTGTATTGAATGTTTTTATAAGCTCAGCTCCGTATTTGAGGGCAAATTGAGAAAATCATATGTATTGGTGGTAGCAAGTATAATTCCACAATGAATTTTCTGAAGTTGGTTATGGCCTCCTAGACACAGGGGGGAATTCAGTATAGTCCGAAGTGAGGTGAACACTCTGCACCTCACTTCGGACTATCCTGAATTCCCCTCACAGACTCCACTTACACTGTTGTATAGCAGTAACATAAGTTGGTTCACATCTTATGCAGTAACTAGACACACAAGAGATTTTGGAGGGCAGGGGTTATCAGAGAATGTTATGATACATTGGGTGATATACAAGGAGAAAACAGCTGAATCATTATCTTTTCCTCAGTTTGCTAAAGTGTAAAACAATAACCTGTGCTCCTTACTAGATATCGTATGGAGCAGTCCTTACCTAGCTGCAGCTGCTAAGAGATTTTTGGCACTTGGAGCTCCTGAATCCACAGACAGGGACTTGGCTGCCAGAAGCAGCTTGCTGGATGCCATTGAGATGGTTTTCAGATTGCTTATCACTTGCATTTGATCATCTTTATTCTGCAAAAGTTCACCAAGTGTCAGTGACCTTAGTGGTGGGAATAAGACATTATTTTCCAAAGATAAAAATGAGATAAAACATTAAGTAGGTTGAACCTATACTTCTGGATCTTGGAAAACACTTTCCATTTGGGATATTGTTACATCAAACAAAGTTGTGTTATACAATGCAACAATACATATAGATGTATGCAGTATAGTGGATATGCCACTGGATTAGGGTATACATAATGTACCACTATGTGCTTTTCTATTTACTCAAACAATATTGTTACTGTGAAGACAGTTAAAGTTATCTACATAAATATTAATATAGGCTTTAGCCCCTCTCCCCACCTCAAACCAAGGCAAAAATAGTTTAAGCATTGGATAGGTCAACAAAGGCTTGTGTATTCACAGATAGGACCTATGGCTCATTGGGGGAGTGACTAAGGGTCTGGAACCTTCTGTGGCTTTGAGTGTTAATGATAAAAAGGACAGTAACATCAAAATCAAATATATATATTTACTATATATCCAACTTGTGCTTCCAAAATCTTTACATTCCATCTATAGAGCATGATATTTAGCTTTAAAAATTGGCTCCTTTGGGAACACATCCTAAACAAATATTATCTAAAGTGCCAAGAAAACAAAGAGAATGGGTGAGATTTATTTAACAACATGGCTGCTATCAATAAAAATAAAACAGACAGAAAGCAACAACATTCTTGAATTCAGCTTCAAAGACAATACTTTTACAAGTGCTGTATTTGAACAGCCATACAAATCCAAACTGATTTTTTTATTTTTGTGTGTGTTATTAGTGCTTCAACTGCAGTAATGCTCTGTTTTGGTAATTTCAACTCTCCTAGCTCAGCTCCTATATCTGAGTAACAGGGGGTGGTTACATTTAGTAGGTCCAGTAGCAATGTAACTTTAGACTATGAAGGTTTTTAGAGAACTAGAGAGTGTTGAATTTACATCTCAGGTGGGTGATTATAGGCACAAAAATGTGTGGAGCCTTGGGCCACACCCACTAACTGACCACACCCCTTTCTAAAAACAAACACAGGCTAAATTATACAGCAAACTGAAGTGCTGTGTGACTTAGAATTTCATGCAATATGAAATAATAAATGCCAGAGTCAACATTTGTCTATTAAAAATATTTCTCAATTAGAATTAATTCCACTTTATTTCCCTACTCATGTTGCTGGCTAGGACTGGGGAGCCCTTCTGACTGAGCTGCATATGGGCACGTGCCTCTTGTGCCTATAAGAAAATCCGGCCTGGGAACTAGATATAAAAAAATATATAGGAGTCATAGTTTCCATATAGTATGCTTAGCAATCTACAGTCCCAGTCTTCATGCATGACAATTTTTTTGGTTTGTTTGTTGTGGAGAAGGCACATTAAAACCTCCACTTAATTTTCATGGATGCCATCTGTTTTTTTCTGATATAGGTTTGAGGGTGGGGTGATCCCCCTGGCTGTCCAGTGTGGCACAAGATGCTTTCTGACACGATATGACAAATTATTTTTTTTGTCAGGAAAGGCAGGCACATGACAGGCAAAAATTGTGAAAATGTGAACAAAAGTATCATAGGACAACATAAATAGTTCATTATATATACAAAAAGAATAATCTAAAGTGGCCATAATGAATTCAAGGGAACTTGAAAGCTAAGGCTAGGTTCGCACAAGCGTATAATGCACAGCGAATAATATGCTAGTGTGAAGAAAAAAAAAAGAAAAATTTGCCGAGCTTATTTTTCCTTTGAACTTACCAGTAACAGTGTAAACGCTCCCTCAGTGTTCACATCACTTCCTGTGTGGCCGCATTTTGGGAGAAACGTATGATACACTGGCCAAAATGCGACACACAATGTTCCGGACCCAGCGTATGAGCATCATACGCTAGAGTGTTCAGAACTAGGTAAGTAGAATCGGCTTGCATTGAGCTGAATTTTTTTTTTTACATTAGTGTATTGTGCGCTGCTCATAATACGCTAGTGTAAACCTAGCTTAAAGGAAAATTTTCTTAAATGTATTTATGAGTGTTTTAGATGTTAAAATGGAACAATGAGTAGTATAGAAGTATAACCTGCGTCTGTCCAGCCATTTCAATCCCAGCATCTAGGAATTCATCAAAATCCTCGCTAAATTTGCCTGATGCAGCTGCGAGCTCTCCACTCTGTCCACGGGAAGCATGTACAACATCTCCGGCTGACTGGTTCAGATCTTCAGCTGCCTGATTGAGCTCACTCTGGGCTTCTTGGAAAGATTTTGTGCTTGGAGGTATCTTAAAATAAAGGAGACATAAGCTCAATACAATCTATTATTTTCATATTGAAATTACAGCATTAGTTTGTTTTCTATTGAAAGAACTGCAATGTATGGATATTATACAGTGTTATCAGACTACAGGGCTAGGGGGTCAGAAGAGTGTAATATACATCTCAAGAACTGTAAGTCACAAAAGCACAATGCTGTACACAACCCTAGGGCAGGGGTCGGAAAAAATGTTTAAGGAGGGAGCCATTTCACTCCCATCTCCAGCGGCAACAACTATCTTGTGAGCTGCTGTAGGAAGGAGGCGTGCCCTCTCCAGACCACATGACCACCGACGGCCAATCAAAAGAGCCGTTGTTGGTCATGGGCGGGGCTTAGCCATGGCTTCGGCAGCGCACTCCAAGCCACAAGGCGGCTAAAGAGCCACAAGTGGCTCGCGAGCCACCCTTTCCGACCACTGCCCTAGGGTTTAGTTTCCCTTTGAACTAGTTACTGCAAAACCTCACCCTGAATTAAAAAGAAAACTAGAACAAATTATTGAACCAGCATTCCAAATGCAATTGAAAGTTTACCAATTTTATTGTATGCAGTGCTATAGTATGATTGTATTATTGTAAGAATATTGTAATATTTTAGTAGTGTATGACCTAACATATAACACACTCGCAATGTCTGCTTACAGTGTTAGCCATAGCAATGAGACTGGGTATGAATAACTAATAAAAATGACACTATTTATGCGGTGCATTTGTTTTTCCCTAGACCATTCCCTACTTTTGAAGTACCTGGTTCTTACCGAATCTATCAGTAGCTTTTTGCTGGACTCTCCAATGCTTTTAAGAGCCATATCCACATCCTTTTGCCCAGGCAGGCAATTTACACAGTTATTCAGTGAGTGTGAGACAGCCTTGGCCACCTTGAAAAAAGTGAAGAGTAAAATAAGAACTATAGGAACAAGTAACACTGAATTGTGAGAATTGTATGAGCTGCTAAGCAGCCGGTGTCTGACCTGTGCTAGTCTCTGCTGAATCTCTGCATCTCCTGGAGCTACAAGAGCTTGTTTGGCTTCCTGGATGAGGTTTTCAGACCCCTCCATCACATCTCTTGCTGAGTCAAGCATGTCATTGGCAGCCTGTGGATCAGTAGTAGAGGCAGCTACCCCTCGAGCTGCTTGTGCAAGTGTTTTCAAGGCCTGTGCTGTTTCCCTTGCAGCCACACCTAAAGATGAGTAACACATTACATAGAGATCACTGGATGAACAAATACTATACTTACGGCACCTTTGTACAAAAGTGAAAAGTGGGTGTAAATATTCACCATGATATACATGAGTGGTTGGCAAAATAGTAAATTTCAAAGGCTTTACATGGGGACCCACAAAAAAAGTCTCACATACCACTTAATGGGACAATTCAACATAATAATAAAATGTGTAACATGAAGAGAGTGTACACATCATTGCTTTTCATAAAGAAGTATTTATTTTGAAATTCTTAAGTACTGATTTCTCTAGATGTAGCATATAAAGTCATACAAATTAAATGAATACCCTCACTATTTCTCTTCCATAAATGTTTTCATATTGGGATCCACATCATGAAAAAGTACCATTTACATGCTTGTGCCCTAGTAACATACTGATTAGAAATTATCCTCTATTCCAAACACAATAGAAAGTATCCTAATTACACCATAATTACATTCTAACTGTAAGATCACATGCTGAGAGGCTCATATCTATAAGAAATCAGATTGAATAATTCCAATAAGAACCTTTTTCAGATGAGTAATCAAATCTTTAAACTGATATTTGATATTTCACTTTGAATGAAATTAGGATTCGGATAAAGAACTTCAGTTCACTGCTTAATTATTTGTGTGAAGGGGTGTAGTCAGTTAGCTCCTAATTTGTATCTTCTGTTTCTTCTGTATGTATAAAGCAAACAAATGGCTAGCAAGGAGTTTAAACCTCAAGCAGACACACACAGAGAAGAGATATCATGCCCACCAAACATTTTCTATTTGAATTGGCATGACAGATATACAATACTCTATTTCTCATCTTTTATGAATTGGGATTTCTGAGACATTACATGAATATGCATTATCAGATGTTCCACAGGAAACAGTGGTAGTTTGTTTCATTAAAAGAACAGTAACACCAAAAACTAAAAAAAAAAAAATCCTCAAATTTATTTATAGCTACTATGTATTAAATCTAAGCTTCCAATCATTCTAATTTAAATATATTTTTCCTTTTCTGGTGCTGCTGGTCCTTTCGTCTGTCCTCATCTCAACTATATATGCCATTGCTTTTTTTCTGGTATGGATAATGTAAACCACTAATCATTCTTTCAAACGTATATTGCATTTAAGATTGAATTTCCTCACTGCATCTATCTTTGTTTTGTTAAATAAATGTAAAAATGTAAGCCTGACATACAATATCTCTGAATATCCCTAGAACAAATAACATAAGCAGGTGCATACCTGTGTAATGCTCATTCCCTTGGGCAGCACAAGTCAGTAGTTGTGCCATGGAAGAACCAACAGTCTTTGAGGTACTGCCAAGATCCTGAGCACACTTCTCAAGCTGCAGTCATAAAAAAAAAAATAAAATAAAAAAAGAACTGAAATCTTTTTTTAGCAGACATACCATTACATAGAAACTGGTTTAGAAATATCTCATTAGAACAAGACTCCTGTATTAAATTTAGAAGAAACCCGAATTCTACAAAAAATAAATGATATAACTTTACTTTAACACTCGGGGGGAGTGTTTTTCTTTTTAAACAGCATGCTCAAACTGGATAAGCATTTACAGTAATCACTAGGGCCGATTTTAGCCAGATTGCAACAGGATGCCAATCCTGCTTGTAATTCTTTGGGTCATGATGCTGTGTCATTCTACCTAGAAATTTTCAAGATAAGGTGTAGTTCTTACTGGTAGTGGGAGGGGGGAAATGCAGCACAGACGAGGACAAACTGCAAACTGTTTTAGATGCTGCTATCTACAGTATACTAAAACAATACTCCAATGTTAAGAACCCAGCAAGAGTGCTGTTCTTACTGTCTCTCCAGGAAGTGGCTTCAGTTGCTTCTCTGTGGCTGCCATTTTTGCATCCTGGAGTTCATTTTTTAAGGTCTGGACAGCATTCAGTGCTGAATCAATTTCCATTGGGCCACAAGCATCATGGGCCTGAAAAGGTAATAAAGTGGTTAATCAAAATGTTTAACCCCTGTCACAAAACAGCTATTAATGCAATGAGGAATCACAATCAGTTTAATAATAACAATAATAAAGGGTGAACACTACAGTAGTTGTCATAATCCCATTTTTGACTGCCATGTCATTTCCAAGAAAAGTTACCATGATGGATAGCTAAAAGTAGCAGCCTAAAGTAGTCAAAAAATGACAGATGTTATGCCACATGGTACTGCATGCCTGAAATTCAAAATCAAACTTCCCTACATTAGAACAATAATCACAAGAGATTAGGATGGTTTTTTTTTTACTATCTTCTGAAATGAAGTTTACCAAGGGGCCTTTTTAAGGAGTTGTTCAATTTGCATTTTAAACCAGCTGCAAACTATCTTACAACATCACTACAATTTACAACATAATAAAATTAAATTCCAAGTTGGACAACCACTTTAAGCTCTTAATTGTACTGCAAACTTGTAAACTAATAAGTATCAATATTTCCTTGTTGGGACAAAAGAAAAAAAATCTGAAGAAAAGTTAAAAGCAAATGCTGTGACTGTGATATGCTGAAAGTTCAGCAATTAGTACAAATCATATTAAGATTTTTTTATTGCAATACTATTTCAGTGCATTTTAAGTCTGGCTGCACATTGTATTTGTCACTATATACTCAAATATTCTCACCTTTTGAGCAGCAGTGCGTAGCTCTGCCAGGCTGGTAGCAAGGTTTTTGGCACATTGACTTAGCTGCATGGCAGCTGCCTGATCAGTCACCGTGGGCACAGCAGCTTTGGCGGAAGCCACCATCTTACTGCCAGGCTAAGAAAAATAAATGGGGAACATGAGAAGCAAACCATGAAATTTTTCTCCAGCCAATCAAATCACTCAAATGGCAATCATATTTCCTGTCAGCCAAATATGAGCAATGATAATTAACAAGCTGGGAATGATGAGAGAATAGCTTGTTAAGATAGAAAGCATAGAAAGATAACATCAAACAGCACAAAAAGATTTAAGAAAAACAGATTTAAAAAATAATGAAGCTGCTACATAACCATGCTGCAGCAATGTAATAATATGATTTAATCTATTAATGAGTGCATTTATGAGCAATGACTTTTAAAGATTTGTACCACTTCTCAAGCTAACTATACCTGTAGGAAGTTCTGGCTGCATACAATAAGTGCAAGCTGAGCACTCAGATCTTCTGCCTGGGCTTGGCTGCCCCTTACACCCTGTACCAACTGTGGAATATGGTCGGCAACTGCCTGGATGGAAAAAACAAACTGAATTAGGTTACTGGTACAACAAATCTGGCCAACACCATTTCTGCAATGTGTAGGTGACATATAAAAGATATATCCCTTCAGGAAGTAGGAAACAGCGAGGTTGAAAACTGTAGATCTGCCTACTCATATTTATTACTGTGTCTTCCCTTCCCCATTTAGTTTTTTTTCTGTGCTCTTCTCTTAAACCACTAGTGCGTCCAACACAAGAAAATCTTTGGTCAGTGAATAGCAGGTGTTCTGGTCTCATTGAGTGAGTCTTACGCTGGGGTCACACTAGCTGATTTTCAGCTGTTTTTTTTTTGTTTGTTTTTTTAAATTAAGCTCATTATTGTCTATTTTGCAAAACACAATAGCCTGTGTGGATTATCCCACAGGAAACAATTGAGTATATTCTTCCAGCTCAGCTGAAAATCAGCTAGTGTGACACCAGCCTTATTTGTTGGATTCCACACTGTTGTTACCTCCTATCCATGGGAAAAAGGTTAAATGTACATCAGCCGAATTCTTACTCTTCTATTTCCTAAAGAGCCAGATGGCTCACCCGTGTTTTTCTACTGCTCTCCCCACCATCATTTTACCCATCAAAAAAAAAACCCATAAAGGGACACTAAAGCCTACATTAAAATATTAAAGTGCGTTCTATCTAATTTAGGCTTACTAAACTAGCTTTTGCAAATTGTTAAAAAAAAGGAACCTGGAGAAGAGGTTTTCAGCTAATCCAAGCCCCTTCCCTATAGTCAAGGTCTTATCTCACTAACTGGGCATACTCCTCCCTCCTGAAATGAAATAAAATTCACTTTCTTCAGGAAACTTAGCGCAAGACAGGTCAGAGGCTGAAAACTGGGGAAAAGCAGCCGAAAACAGTTCAGTGTCAAAAGCTGCTTAGTAATCTGAATGCTGCACACAAGTAACATTCTGCACAGAGGTAACAGAATGAAGGGTTAGGATTAGCTGATAACTTGTGGCCCAAGTGCTTGTTTTTGCATCTATTGCTATGCTTATTCTATAAAATCGGTTAGCTTAAACCTGTCATTTTAACACTTGCTGTACTTAATACTAGGTGGCCAATAAATAGAAAATACCTTTTTACAGGCTTTAGTGTCCCTTTAATGAATCGCTGGAATAACAAGATGAGTTGTTTCTCTTTAAGAAATCACTGGTGCATGTCAGTGCACAAGTCCTTAGTAGGACGCTGGTAAGATTTTTTACATTATTTATTTAAGTTTCCAAAGGGAAGGTGGGAGAACTTATAGGGAGATTCAGAAGGAAGGAAAGCACTTTGCTCACATTGGCAAGTCTGAATCTCTCAAAACTTTAGACCAGCTGCCATTCTTTTTAGGACCGCAAGGTCAGCTAGTGCTCTAAGCTGTTTTGCATTTCAAAAATGCCGACTCTCCCAGTCCCTACCTCTTTATTCTCAGAACTGTTTAATCTCTCTTCAGTTTGGGAGATTGTTTTGTTAGCCACTAAGCAGCAATATTTTTGGAGGTTCTAAAAGAAATGAACCCTAGTACACTTTATTTCTTACTTTTATACTCTTGCACAGGATTATAATGTTGTTCTTCCTGTCATGTCCCTATGTTTAGAAAGTGTAGAGGAAAAATACATGCCTACATCACATCCAAGCTGTAAACAACAGGGCGGTGCATTTTTCCTCTACATTTTCTGGATTTATGAAAATATGTGGGTTCAAGAGGACCTTAGCTGCATACCCCTTTTTCTAATCACTGACGATTATCATCAGAAGCGCCTGGTCCTACTACTCTTTTGATCTATGTTACTATGTCCCTATGCTTGCTGTTGTTTTTTTCTTCTGCTCATTTTCATTGCTATGGGTTGCAAATTTTAGGGTCATTATGGCTGATTGCAGAAAGAAGGCTTTTGTTTCAAGAGGCAATAAAAAAGCAGCATGTATTACATTTTTTACATGCACTAGATGTCAAGAAAAATCTAAAGAAGGATTCTCTTTGTAACTCTTGTACATCCACGCTGACACGTCAGATTCCTTCGTTAGCGTCTTCTGCATTCTACTTCTCAGGACATCTCTATGCCTGCCACATCCATGGTGGAGTCCAGTTTGCCTGCATGGGCTGCTTTGTTAACTCAGTCTTTGTCCAGTTTCCAGGGGTTTTTCTTTTTCAGCCTCTTCCATTGATGCTTCTCTCTGCTATTATAGACAAGATTTCTTGCAACATAGAGGACTGAATGCAAATTTATGACCCTTCTTCTTAGGGAAGAAGTGGGTTTAGGACAACTGATAGGGGAGGTCGCTCTGATTTTTGAAGATAATGTTGATATTGCTCCTCCTGATAACTCTAATTAAGATACTGACAAGTTAATCTGGACCATTTTAGAGATTTGATTGCTTTGATTCTTCCTCTGAAGTAGGTAAATCTCTTTTTTACGTAATCTTCTAGATCCTGCAATGGACAAGCAAGAATGCAAATTTCAACGTACCAGGAAACTTACCTGGCATTATGTGTTTCCAAAGGAAGTGTCAAACTTGTGGTGTACTCTATGAAGTAGAGCAATTTAATCCATTTATGAATTGTGCATCAAGTTGCAGGTCAGTGTAGAAGTTAGCTTTGGCAATCCAGGCTTTAATTTTTCTTTAAAGAACAGTTAGGTTTGTGTGCAGCAAGTTTGGCAGATTCCAATCTTCCACGTTTACAGGCAACTGTAGAGCCTGAAGGATAATTCTATATTTTTTCGGTACACCCCATAAAAAGGCAGCAAACAGGTAACATATGTTTAAAATATCTTATCTGGGTATGAGTAGTAGAAACATAAGTAGAGGGTATGTTAGTTTAGGTATAATTGTCATCTTTAGAATTGCTATTTTTCCTGCTAGAGAAAGTGGTAGTTTTCCAATTGTTAGGTGCGAGTGTAATGACTTTAATAGTGGATGTGATATTGTGCTCATATGGCTGTAAAATGTCTTGGGGTATAACAATGCCTAAGTACTTGAGAGTGGTGGCGGTTATATAGAAATGGTATTGGATCTGTATTGGATTTTCAGCTGTGGAGAGGCCTTGAGCCAGTAGAGTCCTGATCTAGTAAGGATTTACAGACAGTTTAAGGTGAAAATGTTGGTTTTACATACATCGAAAATAAATGGAGAAGGAGAGACTCCAAAGTGGGTGCACACTGATACATTTTATTATTAAAT
>WMED01009989.1:0-16012 GCA_019650415.1 Pipa parva | reverse complement strand
CATTGGAGGGGGGCGCCTAGGGCGCCAATAGAGCCAGAGCCGGCTCTGTAAATTAGTATTCAATTTTGAGGTGACATGTCCACTTTAATGTTAGAACTGATGAGATAAGGAAGTAAAGCCAAAATAAGACAGAAGGATTGTATCAAAACATAGGAGATCAAGGAAAGAGAATTCGCTTGAGTACCAAATGGTGACTGACCTAATAGTAGGGAATAGTAAACTGCGTCAGACACTGCAAAAGGTCAAGTAGAATGAAGAGGGGGCAGTGTCCATTAGATTCTACAGTAAGCAGGTTGTTGCCAATTTTAGAATTATAGAGTCGTATCCATCATGCACCACCATCCAATAAGTGTCTGACCTGCCTGAGCTTTATTCTGTAGCAGATCAATGATCCTAAACACATGGTCAAGGTTAAAAAGAACTACCTTCATGAAAATAAAAACATGAAATTTTGAAGCTGATGTTATGGAGTGATCAGAATCTTGCTCATAACATCATTAAAGATGTCTGGGGTTAAATGCAAGACAGAAGCAAGTGATACAAATTCTGCAAAAGAAGTTTGTCAGAATCTTCAAGATGCTTGGAAAAGCCTACCAGTTTAAAGGGGATCTTCAACCTTTGATATGTAAATTACAGTGAAGGAAATAATTATTTGATCCTTTGCTAATTTTGTAAGTTTGCCCACTGACAAAGACATGAACAGTTTATAATTTTAAGAGTAAATTAATTTTAACATTGAGAGATGGATTATCCAAAATAAAAGCCAGAAAAACAGATTGTATAAATTATATAAATTAATTTGTATTTTGCAGTGAGAAATAAGTATTTGATCGCTCTGGCAAACAAAAATTAATACTTAGTGGCAAAACCCTTGTTAGCAAGCACAGCAGTCAGATGTTTCTTGTACTTGGTGGTTTGTGAACAAATCAGGAGGAATTTTGGTCTACTCCTCTTTTCAGATCATCATTAAATCATTAAGATTTTGAGGCTGTCAATTGGCAGCTCGAATCTTCAACTACCTCCATAAGTTTTCTATGTGATTAGGGTCTATAGACTTTCTAGGCCACTCCATGACTTTAATGTGCTTCTTTTTGATCCACTCCTTTGTTGTCTTGGCTGTATGTTTTGGGTGATTGTCTTGCTGGAATACCCAGCCATGACCAATTTTTAATGTCCTGGCGGAGGGAAGGAGGTTGTCACTCAGGATTTTATGGTACATGGCTCTATCCATTCTCCATGCTTGAAAGTGGGATGGTGTTCTTTGGGTCATAGGCAGCATTTCTCTTCCTCCAAACATGGAGATTTCAGTTAATGCCAAATAGGTACATTTTTGTCAATTCTGACCACAGAACCTTCTCCCAATCACTCACAGAATCATCCAGGTGTTCATTGGCAAACATCAGATGGGCTTGCACATGTGCCTTCTTGAGCAGGGGGACCTTGCGGGCCCTACAGGATTTTAAACCATAATGGCATAATGTGTTACCAATGGTTTTCTGGGTGATTGTGGTCCCAGCTGCCTTGAGATCATTAACAAGTTCCCCCATGTAGTTTTAGGCTGATCTCTCACGTTCCTCATGATCAAGAATACTCCACAAGGTAAGATTTTGCATGTTGCCCCAGATTGATGTTGATTGACAGTCATTTGGTATATCTTCCTTTTTCTTACTATTTGTGCAGGTCTATGATCTTGTCCCTGACATCTTTTAGAAAGCATTTTGGTCTTACCCATGTTGTAGAGGTTAGAGTCTGACTGATTAATTGAGTCTGTGGACAGGAGTCTTTTATAAAGGTGACTATTTAAGACAGCTGTCTCTAATGCAGGTAATGAGTTGATTAGGAGCATCTAACTGCTCTGCAGGAGCCAGAACTCTTAATGGTTGGCAGGGGATCAAATACTTGCTTCTCACTGCAAAATGCAAATAAATTTATATAATTTATACAATCTGTTTTTCTGGATTTTATTTTTGATATTGTAACTTTCAATGTTAAAATTAACCTACCCTTAAAATTATAAACTGCTCATGTCTTTTGTCAGTGGGCAAACTTACATAATCGGCAAGAGATCAAATGATTATTTCCTCCACTGTATATATGTAATTTGATGTGCAATTTATAGATATCTCTGAAATTAACTTTTATTGTGATGCATATACTTTAATAAATGTTTTGCAGTGTTTCACGAGAAAAAAATATGATACCTGGATGTCTGACCCAGTCCTTCATTGAGTGGCACAGTAAATCCATCTATTAGGATGGGATTGTCCGATTGCTACATAGCCCTGTAATGGATGACCGGGACAGGCTGTCAGTTATTTTATTTAGAAAACAGAGCACAAAACTGTTTATTTCAGCAATATCTTTTAATTAAAACATTAAGGGGGTTATTCACTAAGGTGAGAATTCGATTGTTGAATTCGCAAACAGCGGATTCCCATAGTAAATCCGCTACAATTTCCCCATTGTAAAGTCACAACAATTTTTTAAAGTTAAGATTGCAACAATTTTCCCTTAATAAAGTCGCAACTGCGACAATATTCTCATTATAAAAACGCGACTGCAACAGTAGCAGCTTATTGCGACTGCCTTTATCTGGCGAATTCGCACCTATACGCAACATGTCGGACTTTAGTGAATAACCCCGTAAATATCAAAGGCTGAATATCCCCTTTAAAAGAAATTCTTTACAGCGTACCTAAGAGAACTGATGCAGATTTGAAGGCTATGGGTTGTATCACCATATACAGACTTGCTTGTTTTATGTTTACTGATCTTAGTGATATTTATTTTTCATTTCATTATCACATCATTGTTTTTGAAAGCATTCTTGCTTTACAGAAAACCAACGTTTGCCCTATTAGTGATTCTTCACAACCAGTACATCTAGTTTGTCTGTATACTTTGCATAATGACATTATTTTGCAGCCCTTATTACTGAACACGAGGGAGGAATGCACACTCACATTAAATCCGAATAATGTGGTGCAAGCCCCTATGTGAATAAGGCCACAGCTCACTAGGAGATGCAATTACAAAAAAAAAAAAAGAGAGATTAATGGCTGCACACACAATAAAATGGTATTTAACCCAAAAAAATTTACTGACCCATATTTTAGCAGTATGTGACAACAGCGTTTCGGGAGGCAGCAGCCTCCCTTCGTCAGGTACGATGTATTTGCATCCCCTTATTATTGACACATTTCAAATCATGTAGCTGTAATCATGTACCCTTTTGTAACTAAAAGCTATGTGCCTAATTTGTCTATAGCCTGTAATTGAGAAATGTTAGATGGTTTTGATATGGTGGAGAATCTCCTTTTTACTGTTTAAGCTCTCTGTACATGCACCAATTTGGTCACCCAGTTAAGACTGACCTAGTCACTAGATTTTGCATGTAAAGGAAGCCATAATGTTTTAATGATCTGTAAAGACCACAACTGATTGTTCTGTCCTTAAGATCCACCTTGTCATTCTGTGCATGAAGTCCCCCATGTGGCTGCATGTTTCTAAAGGTACGCTGGGGTGCCCTCCAGTCATTCAGCCAAGGTAGACCAGTCAAAGCATTACAGGGTGTGTGAGCTTATGCAGGAGGAAGAACTGTTGATTCTATGTATTTGGAGTAGAGACATGCTATTGTGCTTAGTCTGATACTCTCCAGCTTTATAATCAGATCTCTTCTAACAGTCAGTTGTCAGAAACAGCTGAGATCCATTGTGTGTACATGTTCAGCCATTTCTGTCACAACACAGCATTCACTCTGCAATATTCATTTGTTCTTTAACAGAGTGTGCCCATGCTTCAGTACATACAATTGCCTGAAAAATACTTCCTCCTTCACATTGGCAGCAGGAGCATACCCACTAATGTTGTGATTGTTTAAAATTCTGCCACAATGCCCCAGAACCATAATGCTTCTCTCTTCCTGCAACGTTCTTCTTAGCTGTTTAGACTACTGCTGCAGACTTAGCAGCTCTACTCTCCTCCAGCTCTTAGCTCAAGATCAGCAGTGCTGAAGGTGGAAAGTCTACAGCAGCACTCTAAACAGCCAAGATACATGCTGCTGGAATATAAGCAGAGGTCAGGGCCCACCCTGGCCTGGGCCTACCAGGAAATTTCCCTGTGCCTCCGTGGCCGTGTCCAACACTGCAGTAAAAACTTAATGTCATCATCAGAGCGCTTTCATTCTTGCATGACTAACTACAATGGGGACGGGCCACATACGAATGTTTATTTCAGAGCAATAATAAATAACTAATAGATCATATTTAGAATAATATTTGTTTATACCTTCCCCTTCATAATGTAGCAGGTACTATACCAGTAGAGTTACCCTTCGTCGCATCTAATTTTTCATGGATGGCAGTGTTTTATTTGAAACAAATCTTGAATGCAATATCTCCCTGAAATGGCAGGACCCTCTTTTAATTATGTGTATTGAGCAGGAATTGCCTTGAAACGTATATGAATTGCACATGTCAGGCTGGAGCACACTGACATACAGTTTCACATGTTACAAAAACACACTGAAAATTGGTCGTTCATATTACAGAGAAGCAGAATGGAACACAGCTGTGCAACTTAGGGAGTAGCACATTGATTGATAACTGCATTTAATAGTGACAGATAACTGTATGTTACAGAGCAGCCTAGTGAGAAATGGCTGTATATGCAAGAGAATGACAGATACCTGCTCATGTTTCAGCAGAATGTAGTGAGAGGCAGCTGTGTACACTACAGAGAAGCTAAGAGAGTCAGACACTCTTGAATTTGCAGGGGTGCATAATAAATGTTCTGCATATTACCAAGCAGCAGAGAGACAGCTGTGTTACTGAGCAGTAGAATGTTTGTGCCTATTACAGACTAGCAAAATGAAACACTACAGAGATTAATATTAAGATTTAGCTCTGCATGTTACAGAGGGCAGATTGAAAGGTAACTGGTAATATGATGGTGAAGCAAGGAGATAAAATGCTGCATACATTAAAGAGGGAAAATCTGAAACATTTTCAGCATGACAGGCTACACTGACTGTTTTAAAGCTGAGCTGTTTTTAATTAGGCTCATTGTTATCTGTTGTGCAAAAAAAAAAAAAACTGGTCTGTGTGGTTTACACATTGGAAACAATGGATTCTACAGCTACAAAATAGTCAGAGTAGTCCAGGCCTCAGTATTACAGAGGCATTGTGACATCTGATTCAGTTTAAGAGGAGCACAGTAACAAATAGGTAATGTATGTTATATGATAGAGTAGAGCAGAATTACAAAATCCTATGCTGTCTGTCTGTGTTTCAGGAGGTTATGCATGTTTATTGCTACTTGTGTGCCCCCCCCCCTGTATTTCTGAATGGAGCTGTGTTATGATATTTAGAGATGTGCATATGTGTTGCCAAATGCTTTTAGTCCATTTGTTTATTAACTCTAATGGTAAACAGCATTAGAATTGTATCTCATTAATATATGCCAGGCTTGCTTTTGCCAGCTTCTCTCCATCCTAGCCACAGCTCTCCTCTCTCTAATGGCTGGCTTCTTTAATTGATTCCATCCTGATTGACACAGCAACTTGGTAGATTCCGGTCACTAAAAGTCTTCCCATAAAATAAAGCTGTGGTGGCTGGGGAAGAAGATGGCAAAGGTAATGCCTGAATGATCTTACAGCTTACAGATTTAGGGGGTTATTCACTAAGGTGCGAATTCGACAGTCGAATTCGCAAACAGCGGATTCCCATAGCAAATCCGCAACAATTTCCCCATTGTAAAATCGCTATAATTTTTTAACGTAAAGATTGTGACAATTTTACCATAATAAAGTCAAGACTGAGACAATATTCTCATTATAAAGATGCGACTGCGGCAATGGCATCCTATTGTGACTGTCTTTATCTGACAAATTCGCACCTATACGCAACAATTCGCACTTTAGTGAATAACCCCATTAAGCTGAAATGGTACTGCTGTTTAAATGTATCGGGGTGCCACAGAATATTAAAACAAAAATAAAATGCAAAAACTGCCAATCACTCTTCTTATCCCTCTTGAATTCACTAGAAATTAACTTATCTCCTGTGAATACTCAGTTAATCACAAAGAAGTAGGCTCCCTACATTTTTTTCTCAAGGTGCATTTTACATAAATGTTGCTTATTTTACAAATTGGTATGTACTGCTTATTTTGTAGAGAATAAAGCCAATAATAGGAAGAAAACATTTCACCTGTGCTTGAGAGAGCTGTCTGCATGGGCCTGATCCTGACCTACACTATTAAGCTGCCATCTGACTTAGCATGCTTCTTAGTGTGTTAGAGGGGTCTCCACATGACCTAAAGGAGATAACTGTTCAAATTAAATGCCCACTTCTCGAAAGGTCTAATTGGAGTGCATGCTTTTTTATCAGTGCATTTTAGCCTCAGCCTGAGGCCATTAACAAGACTTTATAACCTTGATAATGGCCTCAGACCCAGGCTGAAACATCAACTTTTAAATGATAGAATCAAGTATTTTTGTATTTTTTATGTTGTTAAGTTCCAGGAGTGCCTGGCAATTTTTAACTTTCCAAACTATATATATATATATACATACAGTATATTTACTGGAAAATCAGTATTTGCCATAACCTGAATGAGAAGCATGAAATAATCAAAGGTAATGATTCTGTAACTTGTTAGCTAAATTTAGAACTGCAATTATTACCTGTGTATCGCGCACAATTCATATAGAGTTGTGATAGTTATACGCTGAAGAGTGTGTTAGATAAACAGTCTCACCTACTTGCATTCCTCATAACAGACAGTTTAAGGTAAACAGATTGATTAAAATTCAGCATATGAATCTAATTATATACCGTTAGATAAATACATGTTAGATATCTCACATTTTTTCACTATACAAACTGCGCATTTGGAGAGAATTGTTGAATTTCTGAAATTATAAGATAGGAGTGTGGGAGACAATAATAATTGCTTGGATGTTGTAGGATTTCACAATTTGGCCCTTCACACCTCTATTTTCAATTAACAGTCATCATTTGTGGTTAGCAGCGTCTCAGCCAGCACAGTATGGGGAACTGGGTGATGTAATTCTGCAAATACATTAGCCTTGGATAAACACTTTGCACAAAGGCACTTTTACTTAATAAAACTACAGAACAAATTAAAAACTTAAAAGGGAACTATAGTCAGATTACATCTTTACATATGCAGTACTATACGTTAGTGAGAAGTGTTTCTCCCCAGTAGTTGTTTCATGTGATGCAGAATGATTGAGTAGGCAGCACTGATAAACTCCTGCACCAGGAAATGTGTGTGACATGTACTGGCCAGTTTTCCACTATAGTGCCCCTTTAAGGTAGGGGAAAATATTTGGAAAACATTTTGAAGCCTTTCTAGCAATTATAGCTAATTAAATCTTGTAGTGATTGATCCAAAAATGGTTTCCCTTGCAAGAACGAATTGGCAGCTGGCATGCGTGAGGTTTTTTTTTCTCCTTCCCCCAGATTAACATGGAGATAAGGGTAAAATGGTTCAACTTGATGGAATTTGTCTTTTTTTTCAGCCATACATACTATGTAATATACCAGGATAATAATCTTCTGAAAATACTGCTGTGCATCATGAAACATAAACATTTGTACAAAAATATTAAGCTTGTAATTATATGTTAGCCAACTATAAAGACAAAGCTGCAATAAATCATTTTTTATGATTCATAGTCATTTCAGTGTTCTGTTGCACACCTAGTGAATTAACACAGGTGCAGTTGGGGTGTTTAATAAACTTTATTCCAGACATTCATCTACAAAATGAAATACACACCAATCAGCATGGAGACTGTGACCTTCCTGCATACATGGATCTGGTGTCTGACAGTTAGTGTCCCACCAGAAACAGTTCCTGGATTGAATGGGAACTATAGTTATATTACATCTTTACATATAAGCTGTCTTTCTGTATAATATACCATTTGTGTTAAAGTACAGTTTAGGCCATTCTCTCAATAACACAGTTATTTCTGCTGGTTTTGCCTGTATCTCTTTCTTTCCTGGTAATCTGTATTGAGATTTGTAGTAAATTACTCTCTTAATGATTGGATCTTCTTGATGAACTTTCCTAATTTCTTCTTTAGAAGCTTGTTTGACTGTTGATCTTAATTTCTCGTCTTCTGTTTCTTTTATTGCAGTCTCTACTGTTAAAGCACACCACAATGGTATCCGTTCTTCTTGTTGCAACTGAACTGCTTGTACAGCACTGTTATTAATATCTAAAATTGCCTCCAGAGAACATTGTCGAATGTACTCTTCAGGGTCTAATCGCATCCTAGATAATCTATCAGCATCTGCATTTGATGCTCCTGGATGGTAGTTAATAGTAACGTTGAAGTCTGCAAGTTCCGCCACCCATATATGATGTGCAGCATTTAATTTTGCAGTAGTAAGGACATAGGTTAATGGGTTGTTGTCTGTATGTACTACAAATAATGGGCTGTAGTAGAAACAGTCTCTAAAACATTTACAGATGGCCCATTTCATTGCAAGGAATTCAAACTTTCCTGAATGCAAATGATAGTTTATTTTCTGCTGCTATAAGGGTTCTAGAGCCATTTGCTATCGCTCTTAACTTCCCTTCTTGTCTCTGGTATAGTACTGCACCTAGCCCTTCTTGAGATGCATCATGATGAACTATAAATTGGTTGGCAAAGTCTAGGCAACCTAATACTGGTGATCGAACCAAAGTATCAATCAACTGCTCTAGGATTTGTTGATGTTGAATAGTCCATCTAATAATTTGATGGGAGGGTAGTTGACCTTTTGATCTTGATTTTCTGCTTGTTAAATTTCTTAGATTTCTTATCAGATTCTCCTAACGTTGATTTTACTGTCAACAGATCATACAGTGGAGAAACAATCTATGAAAAATTCTGAATATATGTTCTGTAGTAGGAAACAGTAAAGTTCTGATTTTTGTATGTTTATTTTGTATCCCAAGAAGGAGCTAAATATGGATATCATTTCTACTGCTGTGGGTAGGGTTTTGTCCAGGTTGGGAAGGAATAATAGCATGTCATCAGCAAATAGGCTTAGAGAGAGGTTGTGTTGTTTATTTTTAGCGGATGGAGACATTTGGGTGAGGGTGAGGGCTAATGGTTCCAAGGCTAGATTAAATAATAAGGGTAAAAGGGGGCATCCTTGTCTAGTGCCTCAGTTTACTGGTAAGGTTACTAGGTTTTTTGAGGGGATTAGTAGGTTAGCTGCCGAGGTTGTGTAGAGAGATTGAATTGCGGTCTCACCACTGATTTTAAAATCTTTACGTACTGTCATTTCTGGAAGTAAGCTTTGCTGAGCAGGTCTGAACATTGTTTATTTACTTGGTACTTCCTGGTTCATGTACACTAATCCCTTTTCCATACTGAGGGCTTGCATTTTTTTACAATAAAGAAGATTTTTCTTTTATGTGTGGAGTGTCGAGGATTAAATTGTTTATATAGCTTGCATTTCTTTAATGGCCCTCCACGTCAGTGCAGACTATAGGGATCTTCTATTAGTGGTCTCAGAGATCTGACAAAGGACAACTTCTGAATCCCTCCTCTCAGCAGCATACCAGCCAAAAGAAGAACTGGATGGGAGGCGGAGCTGCTGGCTGGTATGCTGCTGAGAGGAGGGATTCAGAAGTTTTCCTTTGTCAGATCTCTGAGACCACTAATAGAAGATCCCTATAGTCTGCACTGACATTTTGGGCCTTAGAAAGAGATCTTGCGGCAGGTAAGTAATAAAATCTCTTTTTTTTTTTCTCAAGCAACTTACTTGATTCCTGGCATGATTTTTGAAATACAAGGTATGAGCCCTTTAAATCTTCTAGCTGTAATTTTTATTTCTGTCTGTTGTTGCTTTCACTTTGTGCAACCTCCTGACTCTCAGAATGCACATCTGCAATATATTGCTTAAAACTTTGGAGCAGTGGTTCTTAACCTTTGGGTCATGGCCCCATTGGGAGTCAAACGACACTCTCACAGGGGTCGCTGAACACGCTGCTCCACTACCAATCTCTGGTAGTGTGCACAGGTCCCTTTATATAGGGGTGCCTGCGTGGTGACATTGCGCCAACAATCATCACATGACACGTGTACATGATGATTTCACATCCGAACGTCCCCACGTCATCGCAGTGGTTGTAGATTCAGGTAGGTTGAGAACCACTGCTTTTGAGAAACAGACAGACAGATTCCACTTCCTCTCTTTTCTCAATCTCATTCAGCAATCTACTAATAGCATTAATAAGGTGCCTGTTGTTCTGGAACTTTAATAAACTTGCATGCAGTAACCAGTTCATGAAAACATAAGTGCATTAAACTTTCTCTAATGTCATCTAGCTGACTTTCCAGATCCATAGTACTTATGTAATAAATGCTGTATTGCACTTTAAAGGATTATTCCAGTGACTTTGAATCTCCACAGACTGATACTGTGGTCCTGTACTTTGATTCATTACAGAATACTGTCTCTCAACACGTGATGCAAAATTTCACTGAAATAGTTTCCTTTGGTTCATTATTGTTTAATTAAGTGATTTCTTTTTTTGCATTTGAAATATTCACTTAATCACATCCGTGTCACCAATTTTTGTTGCACACCTAATGAATTAACACAGGTGCAGTTGGGGTGCAACTTTATTCCAGACATCCATCTGCAAAATGAAATACACAATAGTCAGCATGGAGACTGGGACCTTCCTGCATACATGGATCCGGTGCCTGACAATTAGTGTCCCACCAGAAACACTTCCTGGATTAATTGGTCCTTCTGCTATTGTGCGGGTGCTGCACGTATTAAAGATGTACCAGCAATAGATATGCTTATTGTTCTCCCTTTTTGCTGCTTCATTATACACAGTACAACAAACTTACAGAATATTGCTAAGTTATAAATATAGCACATGTTTAATATTTTTTTTTTTTTTTTGGGGGGGGGGGGTCCACTTCTCTCTGTATATCCCACAGTTCAACAAGAACATTTAAATTTAAAAAATTCTTTGCAGTATCCTTCTCCATGCTAAAAACCTGCTAAGTCCAATTTGGAGCTAAGGGTTTAAGAAACAATAAGGAGAAATTTGGTGCTTGTTATTTTTTAACTGCAAATAAAAGTAGCTCAATTAAAAATGTACAAAGGTCTTGCTATCAGTGTGTGACATTCTAAGGTGGTACGCTTGAAATGAAGTTGGATTGATTATCCTTTCTAACTTTAACAGGGAAAATTAAATATTCATCTAAATTTGGGAATTAGTTGAAGCTTCCACAGTTTCCACATGAATTAATTACTTATAGCAGTATTTGTGTGTTATAATTCACTCTTCCCATAACACTGCTGCATCCAGTCTAACCTTGCAAATGAAATTCAGCTTGTTAATAAAACAGCTGGTTTTCATCAGAGCACATAAACCATCATTTAAGCGTCTGTTTAGAACATTCTTACAGCATACTGTAGGAAGGTCATTTTTGGAGTTTTATATACAGAGTGAAAAACCAACATCAGCAACACCTGTTCTTTTCAATAGGGGCAAAATGTATAGTTACTGTAGGTGTTGTACTTCTGATTGCTGTAAACCAAACATACAGTTACACCTTAAGGCTATATGCACACCCACGTTCCGTGAGTGTAGGGTTTCTGCTTGAGTCCTGTAAAAAAACTGCTACATGCTGTATTTATATGCGTTGCCTAGTAAAGTAGTTTCTGTGTGCGTACAAAGTCATAGGAAAAATATTGGAACATGTGGTTGCCCTACTTCTATGTGTGCTTGAATGCCTAGAAATGCACCACAGTTCAATGCTACTCTATAAGAGTTCTAATGCTTATATGCCAGATCCTTTTGGATTGTAGTATTTCAAAATTAGATTTAGTAGCTCTTAAACAGGCAAGATAAACCTGTTGCAGGGCTTGTTTTATGGTGGTGCAACCGGGGCAACTGCTGTTGTAAATAGACCCATTCTGTTGGTATTTAATCTGGTAATTCACATTACAAACATACCAACATATTGGGCCCCACTTTGTCTAAAACTAGCCATGACATGCTGTAAAGAAAACCTCTTGCCATGCATGCAAGTATAACATGAAATGGCCTGTTCAGAAGTGTGTACATTGAGCTCAATGATTGCCAATATGAAATAAATAAAGGCACAGTAACCATTTTAAGAAATTTTCATTAATGGAATTTTTTTAGGGTTTCTGTATCACGCAAGGTTTATTAAAAGCAATGCATATTGCTAGAAACATTATTGCCTATAAACACACTAGTGAATATTTATCAAGGTCATTTCAACCAATTTGCTGTTTTTCAATTTTAGCCGCTGCTTTTCTGCACATTTTCTGCAACATTTTTAGCTGTGGTATTTTGTTTTGTGTTTTTATGACTAATTTATAAAATCACTGCATTAAATCTACCACATTTCACATTGATTTCTCTCGTCTCTTCAATTGCAACTTTTTCTGATATCTGTGACTTTTTTCACTGCACAAATTACTGCAAACTTTTCGATGCAAAAAAAACTCTGTGCAACCATTTCCATAAAGAATAATGGGTTCTCGCCACCCTCAATCTGGAGAGTATTTTTCAGCAAGGGGCTTAATACAGTGGTTCTCAACCTACCTGAGACCGCAACCCCCACAATGATGTCACCATGCTGACGTTTGGGCGCAATGTCGTCACTTTTCACATGACGACAATCAGGCACAACGTCACCTCACAGGAACCCCTAAATAATCGGACCTACAAAAAAATACAGGACCTAGTTAGAGGAGCAGCATGTTGATCAACCCCTGTGAGAGCATTGTTCAACCTCCAAAGGCTTTGTGACCCACAGGTTGAGAACTGCTGGCTTAATAGATATCTATGTTGGCAATGGTGATGTTTTCGCCCTATTTTACAGAAATTTGATATTAATATACTAGGCAAATTATTTTTCAACTTTGTTCAGTACCCTCCCACCGCTGTGTCTACAGGGCTTACCGATTTGGAGCATAACACAAACATTATACTTGTTACAGCAACCTCCATCTGCAGTTGTGCAACATCTTTCAGTGAATCTTTCCATACCCCTTGGCCAGTTTGATTTACTGCTTTTTAGAGTTCTCTGCTATTAAGGTGTTTGGTTACAAAGACAGAAAGCCATATTGCCTCTGGTTTTCTGCAGTAGAAAGAAAAACAGAGCTGTATAGCTTGCTGATGACTTTGATAGCTCGCAGATGCAATGAATATAAGAAATTGTAATCTGTAAATGCATTGGGCAATAGATTATAAATTATGGAGTTATCCAGTTAATTGCATTGCAGTGTACAGTTACATTTAGTAACATGCAAATATAAGCTACCCAGCATTTGCCTGTTGCAGTGGACAATGGTCTATTTGTAAGAAATGCAGAAAGAACTGACAGAGGCTATGACCCAGAGAATTGATATCTAAAGGAACTGAACCATAAAACTTCTAATTAACAGGAAAACCAATCTGTACGTGACCTGACTGAGAGTTTGCAGGTTGCAGTGATGTCTGTAATTCATGTTCGATGAGGAAACATATGTTAAATACTAAAGGGGAAATTCAAAATAATACATGCCAACTTGCCGTGGTGTTATAACCAATAGCAACAAGAATTATTCCAGTTACAGTTTCTGGTTATGCAAATATTTTAAAATGTTACCTCTTTTTATGATCTGTCTTATTTGACCCTAATTTAAAAACACACACGCACCATTTTCAAGTTTAATTTGCTAAAACTTGTCAAGTCCTTCTTTACCAATTTTATGCTCAGGAAATTAGAAGCATGAGGAGTCTTAGGGGTTATTCACTAAAGTCCGAATTGTTGCGTATAGGTGTGAATTCACCCGAGAAAGACAGTCGCAATAGGCTGCTACTGTTGCAGTCACGTCTTTTATAATGAGAATATTGTCGCAGTCATGACTTTATTATGGGACAATTGTCACAATCTTAACTTTAAAAAATTGTTGCGTCTTTACAATGGGGAAATTGTAGGGGGTTTAGTATGGGAATCCGCTGTTTGCAAATTCAACAGTCGAATTTGCACCATAGTGAGTGACCCCCTTAAAATCATAATCTAAGCACAAATGTTTAACTGTGGTCTATCCAAGTATATGTAATTTCAGTGCCATCCACCTAGAAATGACCTATAATTCAGTGGTAGTGTGCCTGTATTGGCTTAGTAATTATCCAACCATTGAAAGCAGATAACAGTGGGACCAATGGTTGCTGAAGAACAGGAATGTAATATCTGTAGTTCTGTGCAGGCTTAATTTGGAATAAAGTTCATATACAATAATAAACAGATCTGAGAGCAGCTTTATAAAAATTAGGTTTCAGTTCAGTTGCCACCTATTCATCTGATCTAAATAATTTAATTTATATAGTTAGTTCCCTTTTTCCACCCCTTAAAGGAGAAGGCTTTTCCTGATAAAGATTTGTCCCAGATCCCACAAGAACAATTCAGACTTGTTCATCTAACAATATTCCTACTCTCTTCTGTGGTATTTCATGCTGTATTCTATGTGCTTACAGGCAGTGGGAGTGGGAGGCTGGTGCAGAACTGATTGGATACTCACCTGTAGTGTGTCCATACAGCTGCTGCCTGTGAGTAAATTATCAGCCTGTATAACGACACTAGCTACTTTCCTGCCCAAGATGGTCTCAGTGTTCCTGCTGAAACTTTGTAATCTGTCTTTGGATTGTCACTTTGGCTCCTCTTTTCCCCAGTTGCTGTTTCTGCATTTGTCCCCAGCCTTACATCTAGTTATGTCCTTAGCTATTAGTCATTATTGGTTTGTTTCTTGTATGCCTGGTTCTATTTTGTATTTTTTTTTCTATTCATTTTTTTATATAGCACTGATATATTATGCAGCACTTTACAGAGATTCACCATTCACTTCAGTCCCTGTCCCATGGAGCTTACAATCTAGTTTCCAAATTCAGTCTCACTTACATAAACAAACCCAGATGCATGTTTTTTTGGATTGTGGGAGGAAACCAGAGTGCCCAGAGGAAACCCACGCAAGTGCCAGGAGGACATACAAACTCCATGCAGATGAAGTCCAGGGTAGAATTGAACCCTGGACCCAGCGCTAACCACTGAGTATTTGCTTTTTTTCTGCTAAAATTCTTTGTTCCACTTTGCATCCTTCTTTACCTATTGTTTTATTATTGCTGCTACACTGTTCTTAGCCAAATTGCTTTCTTCTCCAGGCTTCCTTCTTTTGTTACTCTTTTCAGTCAGACCTTGCTAGTCTGTTAGTTCTGTTCAGCCAACGCTCTGTTCTTTAAGTCCTGTTCTTTTACCCTAGCCTGTGGTCCACCATTACCACCGTGGATGCTGTATTCCAGATGGTCTCAGAGAAGAAAATTAGGGGGTCCAGTAAAGGACTTTGGTGGACTGGGCTTCAACATTCTGCAGAGGTGGTCCCTGTTTTCCTAGTTTCCTGTTTTTATGTCCCACCCTATTACCATTGTAGCATACAAAAATTATATTGAGACATGATGTTTGGCAATGATAGCACAGTGGGGCATATGATAACTGATTCCCATTCATTTTTATGAGGAGCATTCCTGATAAATTTGCCACACAGCACACATAAGAACAGAATAGTCTTATCGAAAACAACAATAATAATGTCTGTGCTTCAGATTTATAATGATTTGTTCTCTATGGTAGGCAATGTTTCAGAATATATAGAAATCATTACACTGTTTTTTTTATTACAACCCTTTACACAGATCATATGGGGAGTTGTAAAAATAGTGCCTATGTAAACAAATTTAGCAAGGGACAGTTAAAGTCAACATTAAGTTCCTATCGCAAAAAATACCCGCAATAAGAGTTTCTTCTAACTAATAACCAACATTTTAATGTTGTGGTTACAATGCAATAAAAAAGAATGTTTGAAAGGTCAAGGGTCAATTACACATAGTAAGTACAATATTCAACGGAAAGGCATGAATGTGCTGTCAGTAAACAAAATATTATTATTTA
>WMED01009988.1:0-16012 GCA_019650415.1 Pipa parva | reverse complement strand
CACAGTGTGGTAAAGGGCTTGTAGGGGCAGCACAGTGTGGGAAAATGGCTTGTAGGGGCAACACAGTGTTGGAAAGGGCTTGTGGGGGCAGCAAAGTGTGGGAAAGGGCTTGTAGGGGTAGCACAGTGTGGGAAGGGGCTTGTAGGGGTAGCACAGTGTGGGAAAGGGCGCTTGTGGGGGCAGCACAGTGTGGGAAAGGGCTTGTAGGGGCTTCAGTCTCACTTGATATACTTTGTATTTCTAGTGACAATAAATATCTATTCTATTCTATCACCATATTGTTGAGGTGATTTGGGGGGATATGGGGCAAGTGGGACATGGAAACTCACCTTCTTCTCAGGTGGGGAATGATAGAAAAAGTTTGAGAACCACTGGTCTAATGATTAGGATGAATGCTCCATTTTATTATACAGTATAAAAACCATATGCCACTGTAGTATATCCACTATGTTTTTACTCTCAAAAAAGTCGCTCCATCTTACTTTTATATTTTTCTATAAAAAATATGCACGTCATTCCCTGGTAACCTCTGCATTCTACAATATTTACTTTAGGGAGTATATCTTTTAAACCTCTAATTTCATAGCACCTCAGGCTGTGTTGTAGCTATGCACACAGTTGAGAGAGTGTGTAAAACTGTAGTTTGCATGAGATAATCAATAAGGACTAAGGGGCAATAAACACTCATTGATATGTCCTGTGTTAGCTGCATCCTTTAAATTATGGGTTGCAAACTCCCTGCCCTAAAGCTGCTAGGAGCAATCTCTTAGGCTGCTGTAGAATTCTGAAAATTAGAGCTGCAGCATATATTTTAAAGTAAGTTTAAAGGAAATATATAGCCTTTTTTAAAAAAACATTTAAAAATATAGTGTGTGAGACTTCCATAAATGTTGCAGCTTGAAAATACCCTTTCCCCAATCTGTTTTTCACATGTTCTTATGGTTCATAAATCCCTATTTAATATGCAGGAATGATTCTATATTTAAATTAAGATTTAGATTCATCTTGGTCTTTAGTCAGATTTTCTATCAGGGATTCAGTAAAATTGTGGATGTAGCGCAAAGGGTTGCCAGCCATTATTAAATATACTGTCAGTATAAAGTAGGTCACATTTTCCTGTTCCAATAAGAAAAAAGTCCAGATGGTAACATTATGACAGTATTCTGATTTTACAATTACCTGTACCCTAATGCTGCCAGCAGTTACTGTGAGACTGTCAAACTGCAAAAAAAAAAAACATTTACTGCTAATCCCTAAGCCCCTTTTGGCTTTTAGATTTAACACAACTTTATAGATTTGAGAAATGTTAGTCTTGCATATTAATGTGTCAGTAAAAAATATTGGTGGTCACGAAATATTTCATGACATTTTCAGTTAAAAATTTCTTAGAGATTTGTCATTCCTATTTGTCATATTGGTGGTTTCAAAGCACGTTGCAACTTTTTGTCATATGTCATGTTTCCTGTATATGGCAAAAGTTGCTTACCACTGTCTGATCTATGATTAAGTGCTAAGGCGTGAAACGCGTAAGTGCCAGCATTCATCTTCATCTTTATATGTTTGGAGCTCATTTTAACATTTAATGAAATTGGATTTTATCACTGGAGTGCCAGAGAATTTCCTTTGTTTGCTTACCACTATGACATGGTCAGTGGGACAGTTGCTTACCACTATGACATGGTCAGTGGGAGAGGCATTTGTTGCCTTTTTTTGATGCCGGAGTTAAAATTATTTGGAATTTGAGCTTTCTGTTTAACTACCACAATGGAGGTTTACTGCCACCCACAGAGCTTGTGTGCGCAACAGCATTCTTCTAATAGACTGTCACTGTTATTTAGGCGGTAATCTCTTTGCCAATGAGGTGTGTTATAAACGTGCACCAGGTGAGTAATGTAGTGTGAAGAACTGTAAAAAGCCACAAAAGAGAAGATGTCAGGAAACAGGCTCTGCAGAGACTTGCCTGAGCACACAAGTGTAGCGTTCCTGGATATTTTTTTTGAATGGTGGCCAGTAAAATGCTTTACGTTATTAAACAAAGCATGGAAAAACATACTCGGATAACTCCCAAGCATAAGGAATTCTAGATCACTAAAACCTCCACAATCCACCTGGTAATTGCTAATTCAGGTCATTTCATTGCTCTGGGGCTTCCTTTTCAAATATTTTATGGCTGGTACTAATTTTACACTGTAGGATATGGAAACAATTTCATGCATTAATAAACAACATATATGCAAATCTTGCTTGGGATTTATATAGGTGCCAAAGACATGCATAGCATTAAAGTGCACCTGTCACCTCAAACCCAATACAAATTTAGGTTCTTCTAATGAAATAAACATTTTTGTAAATATAGATGTATTTTTAAAAAAATGTACCTTTATACAGTGTTTCTCTGTGTCATCTTCCCTGTCAGCCTGACTTTTCTTCCCCGAGTCGGGGAACACTTCCAATCAGATCCCTGCTAGATTGTGGTTTAAGGGATCTGATTGAAGGAGCTATAATGTCAATCATCATTTAGCCCCGCCCAACCTGACTCGGGAAAGAAAAGTCAGCCTGACAGGGAAGATGACAAAGAGAAACGCTTTATAAAGGTACATTTATTTAAATACATACATATTTACAAAAACATTTATTTCATTAGTAGAACCTAAATTAGTATTGGAGTTGTGAGGTGGCAGGTGCACTTTAAAGGACCAATACCAGAAAAAGAAAATTGTTATTTGAAATGTCATGGTAGTTATGGGGCCATTCATGGAAATGTATTGTATAGCATTGCACAGGAAGCAATAAGACTAAAATGGGTTTGTTTACATAACAAAAAAGATGTCTGGTTCCATGTGTAAGACAAATAAACTGTAGAGTGGGTACGTACTGTACCTTTTAAATGTGTCAGGTTTTATGGTTTTTAGCAAAGGGCAGGTCTGCAGCAGAGACCCATTGTAGGCAGGTGCCACCAAATAGACCTTTTTCAAGACAATGACCGTATATGAACAGAAAACTTTTAGACCCACACCAGTGTTCCCATGATTCCCCATAACATACACATGTGAAATAAAATGACCTAATATGGTATTACCTAGGCACAATAGCACCATCTAGTTAGGACTAGCCTACATTCATTCCTCCTAAGCTTCCAGGGAGGAATGTTACTTTAGACATAGCAATAAATCATTTTGTAGGCAATAGACAATACTGGCATAATAAAGGAGACTGTTTCTCCAGCCATAAGCTGTCAAAAAAATCATTTTTGACTATTATACATATTCCCCTAATAGTAAATAATGGACATTTCACAGTTTATTATTCATGACTGGCATAAGAACAGAATTTTAACATTTTGTGGATAAATTGAATTTATTTGAGTTCGAGGTTAAACCAAAGCAAAAGTCTATGCATCATTTGCCTTTAAAAGAATGGAGAAGTTCTTTTGCATCACAGCAACAGACAAAGCAACACTTTCTGTGCTTTTCCAAATAACAAATACAAAAGTAATAATTGATGGATTGTTCTCCCATAATTAATGCAGCTGGAAAACAAAGAGTTGCCCCTACAGGATGCTGCATGTGACATGGGACACTGAACAGCTTTCATTTTTCCAGTGCTGCCAGCTAGAAAATATTTGTGCTTTGAACACATTTTTATGCTAATGCCTTTTCCACACAATTATAGATTTGAGATTTTAGCAACAATTTTTTTTAAATTTTATTTCCTGCAGGAATTCTCCCAGTTTCATCACTCTGCTCTTGTCAGTTTACTGCTGACAGTTTTAAGATGCATCAGGATTGTGTTCATATAAAGATCACTAGGAGGCAAGTGTTTAGCCTATGGACAGCGACGAAAAGGTTCATCATGTTTATTTTCAGAAGATTTAGATAATGTAATATGTTCCATTGCCTTTTAGTTGCTGAGTGCAGAAAACTAGGAGAGGCGATGAGAAAGTCAAACAGCAATTAAATTTACTGTGTAAGAAACAGACATTTGGATATGTGCATTCCCTGAGAGGTTATAAAAGGAATGTTCATAATGTTCATAATATTTTTTGTTTTTCTTCTATTCTCTTCTATTACTTTTTAAAGCCGTAGGTAGGCCATATTTGGCTATTTACATTCAGATCTCTTTCATACTACCATCTTGGTGCGTGTCTGCTGGACCTCTTTAGATGGTCCAACTGCTCACATGAAAGTACATTACATTGTTCTCTATGGCAGCGACAGCGAACCTATGGCACGTGTGCCAAAGAGAGCACACAGAGCCCTCTCTGTCAGCACGCGTGACGTCACCACCGCTGCTATCCTCAAACCCCCCAGGGAGCAAGTGCTCCTTCAGTGCTGGCCGCAGACCCGACATGACAGTTTTCAAGTCAGATCCGCAGCCTACACTGAAGGAGCACTCACTCACCGATAGGATAGCTGTGGCAGAGCTCTTCCCCGATGCAGGTGTGATGATGTCACTTGTTAGTGACTGCACTTCAGGGGAAGGCACAGGTGAGTGACATCACTTTTTAGCACTCGTTGCTGGAAAGGTTCACCACCACTGCTCTATGACATTTATATTTAGTTACATAGTGAAATACATAGTAACATACTATGTATGGCTAAAACAAGAAATACTGTAAACATCCATCAAGTTCAATTTATACAACCCTAGTTCTATGTTGATCCAGGGGCAGAATACATTGTACTCATGCTGGCCAACTGGCACTTTACCCTTGTAGGTGAACAATTACCGGCCAATGCCACCTCCTTTGGTAGGGAATTTCACAACTTGATGGTCTTCACTGTAAAGAATCCCTTTCTCTACAGGAGTGAAACTAATATAATAGAAACATATTGGATCATAAAAACATTGCATCCGGGTAATCTTTTACACACAAAGCTTGAGAGAAAAGATACAAAGGTAAAAAATATTACTTTTATACATTCATTTTATTAAAAAAAAACTGCATATTTTCAATCACAAAAGGTACGATGCTGTTTCAGATGCACTGAAAATGAAACAGAATTATTTAGAAAAATGAAGATTTGGAGATAACCATATGCCTTTAAGGTGCAAAAGTCTCCATAAGATAATAAAACCAGCACCAATAGGAGTTATAAAGAAATGTGCTTTTTCCATTCTTGTCTATGAAAGTTTTAAGATCTGACAGTGTAAACAGTATGGCGTCTCACACATATCTGTGTAAATATATTCAACAAGCCACACACTAAAAACCTACTGTCTGTTTAAGGTAAAATAAATGGAAATAAACTTTGATTACTGTACAATTTTGCCTAGTATAAACAAATACAAGATGTTATAGACATTTTTGAAAGACATAGAATTAGAAGTACAGATAACTTTTATACACATGATTTCACTTATCAAAGTTACTATAAATATCAGCCAAAAGTATCAAAAAAATCTCCACCATTAGAGCCTATTGCTTGTTAGAACATTTTCACATACAGCTTTGTCTGAAGGCAGAGGTTTCAAAGAGGATAAGGAGCTTTATGGAGTAAGAAAGTGCAGGCTTATTAATGCAAGGTAACTCTAAGAATCATTGTCATTTATAATTTCACAACAGCTAAGATATATTGATTGGGTGACATATCCTGCTGGAAAACATGCTTACATATATATATATATATATATATATATATATATATATATATATATATATATAAACTCCTTCCTGCCAGTAAGCATTTGGGAACTGATGTTCCACACCCTAGACTCCCTGTTCATAGACAGTAGTTTTACTGATCTTACTGATCAGCCACAGGAGTTCTAGATTTTCTGTTTGATTCTGTTGTACTGTATAGTGATTTGTTTTTACCATTCATTTTAGCAACCAATCACTGCAGCCTATCAGAAGTGCAGTTAAGCAGCAATTTGCAGCAAAGGTCTGTCTATTTAAACCTGACACTTTCAATGCAACTTTGCCTGAGCTAGGAGTTTCCTAGCTTGTGCCAGTGGACTGCTTTCTCTGCAAGAGAGCTATCACTTTGGGGGGGGGGAATTCACGATAGTCTGAAGTGAGGTGCGGAGTCTTCAGCTCACTTCGCACTGACTGATATGCACTCGCTGATGTCCTGCACACAGACATCAGTGAGCGCTTTAAAGGGATTCCAGTCTCAGAGAGGCGACTCTTTTGGTCTTGCCAAGAAGGGAATCCCTTTAATGCGCAGGCTGATGTCCGCGTACAGGACATCAGCATGCGTATACTACTATTAGCGAAGTAAGCCAAACACATTGTAGCTAACTTCGATGCATTATGAATTACCCCCATGAGTTAAATGGTAGCAGAATGCATAGTGATACAGAATGATGCAAATTCCTCCAAGCAAAAGGGAAGTGATGTCATCTTCCCATGATTCCCATGAATCTGTTTTAAGGTTGTTTAAACTGTATCTTTTTTAGATTAATGCAAAATTCTGTGAATGCGTAGGATTCATTATAAGGACATGCAATCAAAAAAGAGATCCTCTCTGGCACTCCAGTGGAGCTTTAAACCAATCTTTAGAGAGGATCTTTTTTCATTGCATTTCTGACCTGACAAACGGGGTGTCTTCTCTTCTGGGGACACGGTGACCATTTCCTGGGAGTGAGGATATGCTACATTGTTTATATCAGTGCAGGATTGAGCCGCACAATATGTGTTCAGAGAACCTGAATACTTTTTGTACTTAATTATACGTAAGGACAACATCACCATTCATGTCATATTTTGGTCGCAAATTAATTATAAACGTGTTCCCAAGAGGGTAAAATATTCAATAGGAGTTTTGCTATTACTTCATGTACAAAAATATATCAGTATGTGGATAGGAAGATGCAGTGCAGAATGGTAATTTAACCACCATGAAGTTGTTGGTGTATCATCATAACATGTTCATTGTTTATTTAATTTGAAAAAGGGCCAAAAGCCTAAAAGATGTCATGATGGCTCACCAATAAATTAACAGTACTGTGCTGTTTCTTCCTGTTTATATATTGATAGATTTTGGTCACCACATTAACATTGCGTCTACATTACAACAAGAGTTATTTTCATTCCTTTCTATGCAGCAGTTTTACTAACTCATGTTGCTACTTGATTGCTTTTTAAAGAAATGAGAAGGTTTAATGCAAGACTGCATATCCTAATTCTACCATTTGTAGTATAAATGAACTAACTTGCGTTATAAACTATATGTCCCCTTTAAATGGGCACTTGCGCGTGTAAGTTTGATTTGAATATTACCCCAAAACAAACATTTTGTCTAATGTATAATTATTCATTTGCTTGCTTGGTTTCTATGCTGTTACCTATGAAAATTGGAGGACCAAGTGACCCAAGCATGTTGGTTAGAAACTATTCTTCAACGTTGCTAATTAGCTCCTTAAAAATGAAGGGAACATTGTAAATATAAAAAGGGTAGCAATCACTAATTAAAACCAGAAATGTCTTGCTTTAACTCCACAGGTTAGGACAAGTTGCAACATTTGTTAAACTTTATTAGAAAAAGAGAAAAAGATTTAGGCTAAATTCTGAAGAAAAAAAAAAAGAAAAACACTTCAATTTAAGTTCTGGCCTATAGGAAATGAAAGTATTTATCTATGTTATATCAAAGAACAATAATTCTTCTTATATTTATTATTCACATTTGAAACCATGAATAAAATTAAAAAAAATACACTGGAGAGTGATTTATTACCTGATACCCTCTGGCACTTACTGGTACTATATCCAATCTGGATATGAGACATTCTACTAAATGCAGATGATTGTCTGAGTCACATATCAAACTACAGTAGAGAAGACCTGAGAAATAATATGCATTTTTATTAGATGAGCTGTCACTGCTGAGTATAAAATGTTTTTAGGAAAAAAAAATGATTTTTTAAATTCTATCTTCTACATCTTGCAATCTGTCATCTGTTTGGGCTTTTTATTTTGTTTTTGATTTACATTTTGGGCATACACTAGAGGGCAGCGATGTTCTGTGGTGGAATTTGATTTGTGTGATGGGAAAAAACATAATGGTATTGAACTATTATTGTTATTTTGTCCTGTCTCAAATCCAACAAAAGTAAAAAAAAAATAAAAATAAGAGAAAACTTACCAAAAAATCATATGCTTCCCCACCTACACCTTATTACATTTCATCAAGTTATTTGTAATCGAGGATAGTTTCTTTGAATTTCATAAATACTTCCACAAAGGCTAGAATTCTCAGACAGGTGTAGATTATTACCCCAGAGCACATCTTATTGAATTGCTCAAGTATATACTTTTGATATCATATGCTTATTGCCTGGATTCATATTATTTACAACATCTTTTGATACATTTTCAATAGAAGCTTCTTTATGGTTTGCAATGTATGTACGTTTACACACACATACATACATATACGTACATGTTATATTCACTGGCCTCATATTTGAGTTGGGGCAGATAAATGATTTTGTAGTTTATAACAAATGGAAAATAATGAGTGTATCTACATTAATTAACTAATTTAGGTTCTACTAATGAAATCAATTATTTTGTAAATATACAGTATATGTATTAAAAAAAATGTACCTTTATACAGCGTTTCTCTCTGGCATCTTCCCTGTCAGCCTGACTTTTCTTTCCTGAGTCAGGTGGGTGGGGCTAAATGATGATTGACATTAGAGCTCCTCCAATCAGATCCCTTAAACCACAATCTATCAGGGATCTGATTGGAGGAGTTATAATGTCAATCATCATTTAGCCCCACCCAACACGACTCTGAAAAGAATAAGCAGGCTGACAGGGAAGATGACAGAGAGTAACGTTGTATAAAGGTGCATTTTTTAAAAATACATATATATTTACAAAAACGTTTATTTCATTAGTACAACCTAATTTAGTATTATTTTTGAGGTGACAGGTGCACTTTAATATTCCAGATTAGCTGAAGAGAAAGTAACGTAAAGAGAAGGATCTTTTGTAAGAAAGCAGTTTTAAATCCAACACAACTGAAAATAAGTAAATAATATGTAACAGAAAAAAAAAATATTTAGCATAATTAGATGGCCAAAACTGTTGCAGACTTAGCCGTTTCTTTATGGACTAAAAGTGTATTTTACTCAGAAGGGCATGCATCATAAGTCTTGTCCTGTTTATTATAAGGTATGTTTGCAGGTAAACGTTGTACACAAATACATAAAATCAAGCCAGTCCTGATACATTCTTTATGGGTATTTTATTGAAGCACAACTCACGCTCATGATCATATATGATTAACTAAATGGCTTTAGTATAGATAAATTCCTCTTTTGTGAAGATCCACTAAAGAAAGACCTTCTATTAGTGCACAAAATAGTGGCCCTATATTATATAAGGAAGATTATGACTTCTATACAATAAGTTATGATGTACTGTAATACACAACACATGCTCTTTTTAAGGTAGAGGACTGATTATTTGTTGGTTTCATATGTCAGCAGCAAGTTCCTATCGAAATTAGCTTGTAACACATGAGAAGTCCTCAAGAACCTGTACCAAGTCCCAAATTTTTTTTCCCCAAATGACAGGCCCCCAGTCTGCCTCCTCCATGATACCTGATGGTTGTCTTTGCTACCAGTTAGTTAATCCAGTGATGTTCCTGCTGGGGGGCTGTGTGCTGGTGACAAAGTCTACCATCAGGTTCCAGGCAGGGAGCAGACCTGAGGATTCTCATTTAGATCTTATTAGGATTGTACAATACTATGGAGGCTTAAACTGTATAGAGAGAAACATGCATCTATTTGTTTTAAACATTAACTGAAAGTTACTTTTATTATTATTTATTGTATTATGCATCATGGGATGGAGAGCATAATGATTGCATAACCATCCCCATCATTAATTCATTCAGTGTTAATACAACTCTGTGGTCCAAGCTAAAGAACATGACTTTATTTTCAGAGTGTGAGAGATGCTAATCTGGGTGAAAGACATTCATAAATCATACAGTGGACTTATTACGACAAACACTAGAGCATTAGATGAGAGGCTGTATGGCTTTATTACCATCTGTAGAGAGAGTGTCTCTTTTCCTATTGTGTTTGGAAGGAAGGATCAATTACTTAACAACAGAAATGACATGCAGAAAGATATAAAATGTAAAACAGTGACATACATTTGTGTGCCAGTTTGGGTAGTGAAATGTATCAGCAGGAACTCCAGGATGACAAGGGTTGTTGTGTCTCTGTCCTTATAGCAGTTGAAAAAGTACAGATTCAATTTACCTTGGCCAAAGGTGCTGGAACTGTTCTATCTTATTACAGTAAAGGAATGATAATGTGATCTCATTTCTGCCTTTACAAATTCATAGTGATTTACATGGTATTTATTCTTAGCAATTTCATAGCAGTCTTGAAATAAAGTATGCATAAGAAAAAATATACTTGCATCAGTGGCGTTTTCTCTAAGACTGCAAGGGAAGCTCAGCTTCCCCTAAAATGACAAAAAAAAATAAGTGATCAAATATATACAACAGTACAGTATGTACATGTAATTTCCTCTCATTCCTGCAGATTTACAGTGTTTTAAATAGTGTGGACACTGAGCTTCCACAGAGTTCAATAGCAAAGCAAAAGTGCAGTGAAGCAAGATGAGTAATCAGATAAATGCTGGGCTTTGTCCCTCCCGGACTCTCAGCTTCTCTGGGAGTCTATGGGGCAGTGGGTCGGCCTGGATGTTCAGCTTCTGCATGCTGATTGAAACAAGATGAGTCATTGGATAAATGCTGGGCTTTGTCACTCCCATCGGACTCTCAGCTTCTCTGGGAGTCTATGGGACAGTGGGCTGGCCTGGAAGCTCAGCTTCTGCATGCTGATTGGATGATCTGTCTGAGGATGAATCCCTTTTTGATTGACAGTGAAATGAGCGAATCAGCAATCTTTCATTCTGATTTGCAAAAACCTTTTTTTTTCGTTCTGAAAGCTGCACATATTGTCAGACAGTGTGAATACTGTGGACAGGATTTTGGTAAAGCCATTTGATAGTCGTGTTTAGAGTTAAACAGCAGGGCAGATGAACTCCTCAGATTCATTTGGTGCAAAAGGTGGGTAAAAGTAAAAGGTCTTTTCAGCTGTCCTGGTATGACAAAGTGAGCTTCCCCTCCTTGAAAGACCAGCATCCGCCACTGACTTGCATGTATAAAAGTCTATGGTTTTGCTGGTACAAAGGAAATATACAGACACAAAAATGGAGCAACTGGTATGTGTCATTTATTTAACCTTTTTGGAATCTTTAGAAATTAGTGATCCTTAAAGTGCACCTGTCACCTCAAAACTAATACTAATTTAGGTTCTACTAATGAAATAAATGTTTTTGTAAATAAATATATATATGTATGTATTTAAAAAATGTAGCATTACACAGCATTTCTCTCTCTGTCATCTTCCCTGTCAGCCTGACTTTTCTTTCCCTAGTTGGATTGGGCGGGGCTAAATGATGATTGAAAATTATAGCTCCTCCATTCAGATCCCTTAAATCACAATCTAGCAGGGATCTGATTGGAGGAGATATAATATCAATCATCATTTAGCCCCGTCCACCCTACTCAGGAAAGAGAAGTCAGGTTGACAGGGAAGATAACAGAGAGAAATGCTGTATAAAGGTACATTTTTAAAAATACATATATATTTACAAAACTGTTTATTTCATTAGCAGAACCTAAATTAGTATTAGAGTTTTGAGGTGACAGGCGCACTTTAATGGAATCTTGAGAAATTAGTGATCCTTAATAGGTCAAATTAAATGATCAATTAGTATGTTCTAGAGTCCCCTGGAGAAAATGGTTGGTTCAGTATGCTTCTACTTAGTGCAGCCAAGAGGAGAACGTAATCTTCAGTGTTTACTGCAGGGTTTTTAATTATGGGACTCTCCATAGGGCATAGTTGTACTGGAAATGCAAATAGTTAAGTGGTTAGGAATAGCAGGCACTACAACTTTCACTTCATCTTTGGGTGTGCTGGCCCTTTAAAGCTGCAATGCAGGCAGAGTACTGATAAGCATATTTAGAGAGGCTTGGGCCACAGAGTAAAGCAGGGTCCTTTCCTCAGGCTGTATAAAGCTAGTACTAGTGTGATGTTATGGTTACATCATAGTGCTCATACCAGTCATGGCACACATCTACATAAATGTGGATTTATGGCTTGAACAAAGGGGTGCAATAAGCAGCAGTTGGTGTAGGACACAACAGTAGCCACACATGCCCCCCACACAATTGTGCAATATGGCAGTTGCTGATGAACTATACGATTCTGGATTTTAGAAAAGTCAAGCCTGTCTCTAAACATCCTCCCCTTAGTCACCTTACTATAAATGGCTCAGATAAACGGTATATTACATATTACAATTATATAATGCTGTAATATAAAGGGTTAAATAATTGTTGCTAACTTTACTTTTATTTTAACAAACATCTATAAAAATAGAGTATTCTGAGACATCAAACTGTTTTATTCATTGAAATTTGCATTTAATAACCATTCCCATTTTGTTTGTTCAATTGTGTTATACTCTGCAAAAGAGTTTCTTCGACCAATAGTCAACTTATGAGAGACTCATACTAAGACTTTCCATCCATTTGGATCATTTTATCTCCTTGCATCTATTTGATGTTCATTAAAAGTTTTGGACTTTATTTGCTGCTGCTTCCTGGATTCATTTCCTCATACCAGCTGGAGGATTGGGAGCTGATACAGTGACCAGAGTGTCCAGAGGAGCAGGTCCACACTACTGCTTAAATGCACATATTTAAGCTCATTCTGGTGAGTGCAATACTGAGAGGGGACCTGTGATTGTCCCCCATGTCATCTAGTTGAATTACTGGTTACATAAGCACGCTTATTGATTAATGCTAATCAATTAAAAATCACAGTGATACACTAAATAGCCACTGATATATTCACATATAATCACTGGTCTATCAATCCATAGTGGATTTTGTATGCACTGTTCCACCTTATTTTCTCACTACATCCACATTTGTGTAAAACAATATCACACTAGGGGTGTTTCCCCTTGTCATTTATTTATTTTCTACCAACGCATCCACATATGTTCGATTCCTAAGGATGTTCTTGAATATACAGTTACCATTGTGGGACATAGGCAAACCACCCTCATGGAGTATCCGCAGGACTTAACCACATCAAGGTTTTCACACTAACTTTTGTACTTTTAACCTATTGGTAATTCTACTGACTTTACACATTCCTGTGACTTTAATATTTACATTGGGCGCTATACTATCCTGACCTCGGGTCATCTTTTTATACTTAAATTATTGTATGATTCCTTGCAGGCATTAGTGCTTAGTCTTGTGCCAAGAGCACAGGTTCAAACATAATTTCCCAATATCGCTTCACAAGATACAGCCAGTTTACCATACACTGTGGCCTGTTTTGATTACTTTATTACTTAATGGCTTTTCATGCACTAAACTTTTTCTGCGCTCATTAAAGGGGCACTATAGTGCTGATATATCGGCACACATACATATAAAACTCCTTTATACTAAGCCAATTGCTGACACAAATAGTTAAAAAAAAGGTTTAGGGAAGAAATAATACTTGCAGATTGCTTTCCTTAATTAGTTTTTCTGAGAGCTGACATTTTCCTCCCGCCGCTCCCCCTCCTCTTTCTGTTCTGCAAGTTAAGCAACACAAGAAGAAAAAGCTGCCTGACTGCTATTGGTTAAGCAGTATGGTGACCTTTTGACCACATAAATTAAGCTTGTTTACAGGAGATTACAGAGGGAAAGATAACTTGTGCTCATGTGCTAAGTAGTAAGTAGAGCAAAAATGTCTGGGGTAAGGTACCTTTTCATGGAAAACTGGCCAGTACATGTCACACACACACACATTTCCTGGTGCAGGAGTTTATCAGTGCTGCCTACTCAGTCATTCTGCGTCACATGAAACAACTACTGGGGTGAAACACTTCTCACTAAGGTATAGTGCTGCATATGTAAAGATGTATTTTGACTATAGTCCCCCTTTAATTCTGCAAAGTGCAGGACATACATTTATAATGACTCAATTCCAGTTGCCAATTCATTTTAAATTCCTGGTTCATTTTAGAAAAGCTATAATGAGTCCCTATTCTGTTTGTAATGTGCAGATATTCTAATAGATTGTGGCTCTTATGATTTTGTTAATTTTCCTATAACCTCTTTCTTAGCTGCTCATTTTAGCCAGTGGCTACAGCATGTTCAGTAGAGTACTTGTGTCTGTTAAAAAAGATTGATTTTATTCCACAGAGCAGATTGCAGCATTTGTAACATTGCTTAAATTAGATCTGTCACCATTTAAATACATGCATTGGGCGTAAACAGGACACCAGTTCAGTTGATCACTTGTAG
Source organism: Pipa parva (assembly GCA_019650415.1). Classification (NCBI taxonomy): domain Eukaryota; kingdom Metazoa; phylum Chordata; class Amphibia; order Anura; family Pipidae; genus Pipa; species Pipa parva. The sequence goes on along the minus strand of WMED01009988.1, from coordinate 1,661 downwards.
ATCACACAGTATACAGAATTTAAGCATTACATTACCAGTTCCCTGCATCCCTTTGTGTTTTCTGTCTTGGAGCTCCCTAAGTTGACAAGAGGCTGCCATGGAGGCTTTTTTGTTTGGATCTAAAACATAATCTTTGAGAAATCCTCCTGGATAAGTACTGTATGCCACATTCATTTGGATTACAGTACTCCTGTTGCCATGGAAATAATTCACGGAAGCAGGGCACATTACTTTCCAAATGTTGGAATGGGCCAACCCACTCAGAGTTCTTATTCAAATTTGAAGAATTTTGGAGTTTGGGGTGAAATTTATTAAAATCGATAATTGTGATATCGCGATATCGAATGGTTTTACTGATATCGCGATATCGATATTTCCAATATCGGAAGTTTATCTATATCGCGATATCGGTAATATCGATATTGCGATATTGAAATTCGAACGAACCATTGATTTCAATGGCTGAAAAATTCGATATTGATATCAGCAAAATTGCAATATTGCGATATTGGTAATATCAATATCGCGACATCGGTAAAAATCGTTCAATATAGCGATTTCAGTAATTTTAACTATTTTAATTTAGAGTGTTTGATTGGTGTTGTGTAAATAAGCTTGAAGAAACTGAATGATTCAATCCATTAATCAAGTGTTTTGATACATTGCAAAGCTGTTTTATATTGTTTCAAATAAAAGGTTATTGTAGCTAAGGTAAATGAAAACTATATAGAGGGTTCGCTTATTTCTATTTTAAACTTTATTTATGTGATTGCTTGTCCCTTATTGGTTTAAGCCTTAGTAATAAGGCATCGCTGGAGCTGACTTACTATGGTGCATTTAAATGACAGTTGAACATTTGTTTTAATTTACCAATGTTTCTTTTAAAATGTTTATAAAAAAATTTTTATAAACAGTTTTGTGAATTTGTAATGATATAATGATATTGCTTAATTTCAAGGTCAATGGCCAACATGTGTGAATGACCTTTCATCTCAAATGTTTATAGCGCTGGAGCTTGCACTTCTATATAAACCTCTGGTGAACCAATCATCTAACCATCAGCACAATCTAATCCTAAAGCCAGCACCACAACAGCTACTTTGTAGCTAAAATAGAATAAAAGTATCTGTTATTTCCTATGGCATAAACTACACAGGCTGAGCCTAATTACAATTAGTTCAACTACAAAACAGTCAGTGTGGCCCTGAACTTAATGTGCTCAGTTTTAGATGAAAAATAATCCAGGTCTGTATCTAAGTCAGCAGTTCTCAACCTTGTTGAAACCACAACCCCCCCAGGTGACCTCACACAATGACATTCGGGCAAAACGTCATTGCGTTGCGTGTCACATAATTACATTTGGGCCCAACATTACCACACAGGATCTCTTATATCAGCCTTTTTCAACCAGTGTGCTGCAGCACATGGTCAGGTGTGCCGTGTCAAAGTCAGCACTTACAAGGTGTCATGAGCAGCGCTTGTAGCTGCTGCGCTGCTCATGAACTGCTGGCTCTGACTGCAGGCTAGCGCTGGGAGATGCAGCAGCTACAAGCATTGCTCGTAACACAAGGAGGGAGTCCTGTCCGACCCCCTCTGTGATTTGAGGAGGGCTCATGTGACCCGATCAGTCACATGAGCCAATAGGAGACCGGGAGTGCATG
>WMED01009987.1:142-16012 GCA_019650415.1 Pipa parva | reverse complement strand
AACTGAAGCAACAGACTTTGTAAAAATTAACATTTGTGTCATTCTCAAAACTTTTGGCCATGACTGTAGCCTAATTGCAAGTACATAGCAAGGAAAGATGCACAAGGACTCATCATGGGCAACAAGTAGCCCATGAATTAGTATATGAAATGGAATGCACATCCTATTAATATGCTGTAGTACAAGTAACACATATCTTCTCATATCGTCATTTATAGAACATTCAGTGGAATCCTTTGGGACAATATATTAGTAATGGAACCAATGCATATGTAGTTTGTACTGTAATATGGCTCAACAAAACACAAAAATAATATTTCCCTACCACCCATATGGGTACATCAGTGGTTGTAAAATATCATATTATAGTTCTCCAAATGGTTAAGCAAAGATCATCATCAACCAAGTCATCAAATCTTTAATGACCTCACTCAGGGTTCTGCTCTTTACAGAGTCCACCAAAGACTAACCATGGCAGGATGTCCAACAGAGCCAACACCAGGGCAATGACTTCTCTTCAACTAGAGCTTAATGTATTGATTGAAAGGAAAAATAAGCAGTAAGACGATAGGTAATATTAACACGTTGCAAAATACTTCAATAAAGGATTGTTAAATTAATATCACATAGCGAAGTGACCTGTACGGAAAGTGACGCTTCACTTTCACCTCGTTAAAGGCCGCTATAGCTATTAACAGGTTATCGCCAACTAACCACCACCTAACTGCACCTGAACTCTTGTTTAGACTCTCATAAACAAGAACAAGTTCCGCTCCCAATGTAAATACCCACCAACACTACCAAACTCAAGCTCAGAAAAATACCACCAATCTCACAACCCCCCCCCCCCAAAAGATTACATTTATAAAGTAAATAATACATAAACAGTATTTATTCCATCGTCATCATTAAAAAACCCTAAAACATAATGATTGATATACAGTATATACATATAGGTTGCATATCAACAAATTAGAATATCAGCCAAAAGTTGTTGTTTTTTTTAGTAATTCAATTCAAAAAGTGAAATTCATATATTATAGAGAGTCAATACAAACAGAGTGAACTTTTTCAAGTGTTTATTTATGTTAATCTTGATGATTATGGCTTACAGCCAAGGAAAACCCAAAAGTCATTATCTCAGAAAATTAGAATAATTAACCCAAAACACCTGCAAAGACTTCCTAAGTGTTTTAAAAGGACTCTTAAGGGTGAAATTTATTAAAGTCGGAAAAGCATTCCCAGCTTTTCCAACTTTAATTGGGAGAACGCTTTTAAGTTTCTCCCAGTAAGTATCGTGAAATTTGCATTGTGCGATACTTAACGTGACAAACTTTTTAAAATTAAATATATCCATGGAAAGGTAGCCATACAGTATAGCTACCCTTCCATGTATATATCCAATATAAAAAGTTTCTCAAGCAAGTATCGCACGATGCAAATCTCCCGATACTTACTGGGAGAAACTTAAAAGCGTTCTCCCGAGTTATTAAATTTGGAAAAGTGCAAATGGCTTTTCTGACTTTAATAAATTTTGCCCGCTAGTCTGGTTCAGTAGGCGACACAATCATGGGGAAGACTGCTGACTTTACAGATGTCCAGAAGGCAATCATTGACACACTCTACAAGGAGGATAAGCCACAAAAGGTCATTGCTAAAGAAGCTGGCTGTTCACAGAGTGCTGTATGAAAGCATATTAATGGAGAGTTGAGTGGAAGGAAAAAGTGTGGTAGAAAAAGGTGCACAAGCAAAAGGGGAAAACTGCAGCCTTGATAGGATTGTTAAGAAAAGGCCATTCAAAAAGTTGGGGGAGATTCACAAGGAGTGGACAGTTGCTGGAATCAGTGAATCAAGAGCCACCACACACAGACGTATCCAGGACATGAGTTACAAGTGTCACATTCCATGTGTCAAGCCACTCATGACCAATAAACAACGTCATAAGCCTCTTACCTGAGCCAAGGAGAAAAAGAACTGTTGCTCAGTGGTCCAAGGTGTTGTTTTCAGATGAAAATAAATTTTGCATTTCATTTGGAAATCAAGGTCCCTGAGTCTGGAGAAAGAGTGGACAGAATCAAAACAACAAGCTGCTTGAGGTCTAATATGAAATTTCCACAATCAGTGATGGTTTGGGGAGCCATGTCATCTGATGGTGTAGGTCCACTGTGTTTTATCAAGACCAAAGTCAGTGCAGCCGTCTACCAAGAAATTTAAGGGCACTTCATGCTTCCCTCTACCAACAAGCTATTTGGAGATGGAATTTTCTTTTTCCAGTATGACTTGGCACCTGTCCACACTGACAAAAGTACCAATACTTGGTTTAATAACCACAGTATCACTGTGCTTGATGGGCCAGCAGACCTTAACCCCATAGACAATCTATAGGTTATTGTCAAGAGGAATATGAGAGACAAGAGTCCCAAAAATGCAGACAAGCTGAAGGCTGCTAAGAAAGCAACCTGGGCTTCCATAACACCTCTTCAGTGCCAAAGGATGATTGCCTCCATGCCACACCACATTAATGCAGTCATTCATACAGAAGGAACCCTGACCAAGTTTTGAGTGTATTTACTGTACATACTTTTCATTTGGCCAACATGTCTTTGTTCCAAATCAGTCAGCCAGTCAATGTTTACCAAACTACAAACTATAGCTACAAGGTCCAAAATACCTCCCAATGTGTTTTGAAATTGTCCACTGTTAGACAATGAGACAGCTGAGGCAGTGTTGCCAGTCTCAATGCTTCCTTTTGTTACCAAACCTTGAGTGTACTACAGGGTTCAGCATTAAATTAAAGGCAAAATATGTTTAAGGGTCCAACATTGTTAAAAGTAAAAGCACATTATAAAAGGAGTCCATAAAATTACTCAATTTGCAAAAAATACATAAAATAATATTTTATAATAATGCAACAATTATTATAACAAAAATATTTTTTTTCCTCTGTTTTCCCCGTCCTTTCCTCTTTCTTGCTCATTTTCCTTTCTTATCTCCTAGATTATCTCTATTCAGTACACATGGAGTCACAGAATTCAGATATTTTTAAATATCACCTCTTCTTTCATTCATATTGACAAGAACAACTTCCAAAAGTCTAAAACCCTTTGCTATGGGCATGTAGCTCTCTGAAATGTTCCAGTTCATCTTTTATATCTTCTCGCTATATTCCTGGTTTCTCACCTCCTGCCGGTTCTCTCTACATATATCAGATCACAAGGACATATAAAGATATAAATATAATTCCGGCTGTTACTGTTATATGATGTTTCATCACAATTTTCTATTCTGTGTTCGTTTGTATTTATGAGTATCCCAATAAAGACATGCAATGCATTTATTTACAACCATAGAAGACATTGCTCTACATCACTGGTTCCTGCTTTGCTGCAATTTAGTTTTAACTGGAAACTACTGGGAGCAGGGGCAAGACTAGGCATTGCATTATCCAGGAGGCAGAAAACGTCAGTTCTGTACCTAATGTGTGGTTAACATGTCTGCATATGCACAACATATTCTACCAAGTAGCAACACTATTTCCACTTCCAGAAAAGAATTAATTGTTTTAACGAACACAAAAATAAAAACCCCATTCTTGTTATATCAGATCATCTCTTTATCACTCTTTCATTTCGATGGTGAATTAATAACAGAAATAACATCTCTAGAAAGCCTTCTGTTGGAATTATGTTTAGTTCTGGAGTCATTGGCTGTTACCTACCCTGACTGCCCACTGGTCATACCCCAATATCCCACTGTCATATACCCCAATAGCCCACTATTACATACCCTGATAGCCAATTGTTACATACCCCAATAGCCCACTGTTACATACCCCGATAGCCCACTGTTACATACCCCGATAGCCCACTGTTACATACCCCACTGTTACATACCCCGATAGCCCACTGTTACATATCCCGATAGCCCACTGTTACATATCCCGATAGCCCACTGTTACATACCCCGATAGCCCACTGTCACATTCCCCGATAGCCAACCGTTACATACCCTAATAGCCCTGTTACATACCCCAATAGCCCTGGGATACATAACTTTAAAGAAGTTATTTGGTTGTTAAAATTGGTTTTAATAATAAAGGAGCTGCGGCCTTCTAACCCCATCTTTGGTGTCCTGGCATTCTTGGGTAATTGGTAGGAGGGTGCAGAATGGTTAAATAGGTTTAATTAAATAGAGGTTATAATCCTGGAGCAATGTTGACGCTGCACCAGTCAATATTTGCTTGATCATGAGTTATCACAAGAGAAAACAGACATTGTGTTAACTAAAGCACATTAATCTCTGGAATAAAAATATTTCACAAATCTAATATGAAGAATGATTATAATATTGCTGTTTAACCACTAAATTAGCAACACCCTGGGTACCTACCTCTACGATGACATGATTGACTGTGTATGGAAAGGGAACATCTAGTAACCAATGAGTGTTAAAAATGGAGGTGATTGCCCAACAAAGTTAGAGATTTGATCACGTCTGAGAGTATGAGATAGTCACACTGCAGCAGAATCTAAGGCACATTGTATTCCCAAACCTTTCCCAAGCTCACTAGTGTCCCAAGCACCAATTAGTCACACTTAAACTGCTGCCCATGGGGACACCTTGGTGCAAAGATACTGGATTAAGCTAATAAACTCTCCATATCACATCACAAGCAGAAAGAGAGTGAAGTCCTGGCATTTGCAGACTGGATAGTAAAAGAATTCTGGGAACCTTGAAGCTGCTGAGGTTTATTGGAGCGGAAACGAGTAAATCAGAGTACCTTGGAACTCACAGAGATACAGACAATACAAATAAGCTACAATTTCCATTAAACGTAAACATCTCAACCCATATCCAAAATAAAAAGTTGGAAAATTCAGATACAAAAAGTGGCTTTTTCAACAGTCTTTTACAGGTATTTTATATATATATATATATATAAAAAAAAAAAAAAACAATAATAAATAGAGATATTTGAGCAACTCATCAGAATAAAATAGTTCAAGGAATAAATGGAGTTGTGGGGAATGGAAGCAGATTCAGACCTGAATACACTTTCATAAATAAGCCCCCTCGGAGGTCTTGGCACATCTCTAGTAATTAGTTTAGCTGTGCTTTGCTTGGCTGCATACAAACAAGATCACTGTGCACTGAGCCGATTAGTAACCAGTCCAGCATCAATAGGGTTTGTTTTCCCTGTTTGGTCTAACCTGTAATTCAGATAATAAAGAGTTACAGGCATTTGTAATCCACAGCACTAGATATAGAAGTCCAGCGAGGAACTGTTTGTGTTATGGAGTTAATAAAGTTGTGGACTGGGAAAGTAATTCCCAAATGTAGTTTAACATCTTTTAAACTCAATCAAAAAAAGAGAAAACACTGCCTGTGCGCTGGATGTCCGTCAGCATCAAATTCTCTCCCTTCAGTAGACATCAGTTCAGAAGTTCATATATCTAACTGTGATTAGTCATGTAAAAGTGGGAATTTAACTTTGCCTTTTCATCAAACATTCTTATTTTCCTGCAATGTAGTGAATTCACACTGAATTTGTTATGGCCTCTATGTGTCACTTTGATATCAGTGGAAATTTGGGTATTTTGTCATGTTATAAAGTGGAATCCACCAAAACATGTCCAGTTCACCGGTTTGACTTCACCAAATCAAAGGGAGGGTCAATGGCAGGATTCCTGTCACTTCCACACCAAGGTAATATGTTGCTTAGTGAATATGCAAATTTACATCAGTCTGAGCGTACAGACCCAGAAGTGCTGCAAATTCACTTTGCCAAATTGTTATAAAAAGCAATACCAGCATCACTCGTCTACCCCAATTACTTCTAATAGCGTGTCCCACATCTCAAAGCCAGTCACTTGTGGCAAAATATTCTAATCAAAACAACAAGGCAGACAGGAATTATGGCCTTTTCCTGGTGTTTATTAATATGTTACTAATAGTGGGCTAGTTTTATAAAGTGAGTTAGAGCCACGCATTGTACATGCCACGCACTACTGTTTCTATTAAACTCTGTACATGGGACACGAACATGGCCCACATCCCACACAGTAATGTATTAACTAAACACTGTACAGGGAAATAGTCACCATTTGTTTTCTATTTTCTGTGGTACAGTAAACAATTCCTAGTTTTAGTCTTCCTCCCATTTAGATTGTAAGCTCTACGGGGCAGGGACCTCCAACCTGTTGTTTCAACCACAACCTGGCACTTAAAGTGTTGTATCCTTGTAATATTTTACTTGTATTGAACAACGCACTTTTCCCATGTCTGTATTATAATTGAATTGCTGAATTGTACAGCACTGCATAAATTTGTGGTACTTTATAAATAAAATTATACATACATACATAGTTCAAGTTCACATTTTGTTGGCAAATTTTCTACTTTGTTGCCAGAATAGTAGCAGGAATCCTGTTCTAACCCCTAACCCTGCCATAACACTAGCCCCTAACCCTGCCATAACCTTAACCCAGGGGTTGGCAAAGTGCGGCTTGCAAGCCACTTGCGGCTCTTTAGCCGCCTTGTTGTGGCTCGGAGTGCACCTCCGAAGCCTCACCCATGACCGCCGATGGCTCTTTTGATTGGCTGTCGGCAAGTCATATGGTCAGGAGAGTGCGCTCCTCCCTGCTCAAACGGCTCACAAAAATAGGAGGAGGGAGCTGACCCCTGCCCTAACCCATAACACTGCCCTAACCCCTAACCCTGCCATAACCCTTACCCCTAACACTGCCATAACCCTGCCATAACCATAACTCTCTAACTTTTCCCTAACTCTAACCCCTAACCCTACCATAATGCTAACCTCTAACCCTGCCATAACCCTAACCCTGCCATAACCTATCCCTAACTCAAACCCCTAACCCTGCCATAACCCTAACCCCTAACCCTGCCATAACCCTAACCCTGCCATAACCTATCCCTAACTCAAACCCCTAACCCTGCCATAACCCTAACCCTACTGTAAGCACCCCCAATTGACCACTTTCACCTGGCAAAATCAAATCATCTAATTCACATCAGTGTGAAAACGAGTACAAATTCTGACAGGATAAACACCCAAAGTGTTGTCATATTTGCACAGAACAGAAGTGAAGTGGTGTAAAATACATTGAAAATAATCTTTAGTGAATTAGGGGATGTTGGAGAAGAGGCAGATTGTGGCACATGGGCAGTTCCTTAATTCTAACTCCTTATACCCTCTTTGCTCCTAAATCATGTATAGTTTTAGATTTTGGAGAATGACATGAAAAAGTTAGAATTATTTTTGTGGCCAGTTTTAATAATAATGAGACAATTTACTGTATGTTTGTTTTATTAAAAATAATTCCGATTTTTTTGTGGTGCAGTCACAACATGAATTGAGAGATGATGTGAAAAACACACGTCCATGGAATTGTGAAATTTGGGGGATATTTACTAAAGTCAATTGCCATTTTTGCCTGGTTTTTCGTCATTTTTCTTTTTCAACACATTTTCCTTTTCCCCTAATTTATGCAAAGTTAAAAAAAAAAAATCGATATTGATAAATATTTTTGCGTTAATACTGCTAAAATGTACATTACTGTCAATGGAACCCTTTAATATTAATACTGATATCGACGATTTTTCCACCCGGGACTAAGAAAAAATGTAATGCCCCCAAACTCCATAGGGAGTCATGGGTTTTCACCATCCTTGTAAACATAAAAATGAGCTGAAAATGCCTTAATTAGTTTCGATATCGCCAATATGGACCAACCAGGGAAAACTTTTTCCCTTTTACTAAATATCCCGCAAAATGTTTATGAAAAACCTTTAAAATTGAAAAAAAAAATGACAAAATATGTTAATTGTAAGAAAGATTCAGGAGTCCTCGCACTGTTTGGTGATTTGAAATGTATCAAATAATGTTGCGATGAACTGAATTGGTGATTTGTAGGAAGTCAGCCCCACAAAGTCTACTAATCTGTGCAGAAGGGAACCATTCCCTAAACATGGAGCTGTTTATACAGACTGGAATCAATGGAATCCAATTGTATGCGTTCATTTACACCACTATAAGAGCTGTACAATGAAACACAATTTACTCCTTGGCTCAAAGAGCTTGCAATTTAAATAAAGAGTAGGTGTTTGGGGAGACTTAGTTTAGGAGCAGAGTCAGAAGTTGCAGAATAATTTCCATTTAATTTTAAATAAAGTGTTACGCATAACGTATATTAATATATTAAACTGTAATAAACAAATAAACTCAGTACTGGTTAAACACCCACAATTCAACAAGTTATAACATTGTGCTAAACTCTGGAAACAGTAATCAGCTGTTTTACATTCACTGGACAATGAGCTGTCTGTCATCCTATGACCAGCTGACCCAGTTTACAGCCTTTTCCCACCAGTTCCAGGCCCGATCGATCCCCATTATTTCTACTTATTGTCACACTGGAGCCCTCTCACACCCAGGGTTTGTTAACTCAGAACCAGCGCACCATTCAAACCTCCTATTAATCATACTCTTGTAAAACAAAGCCACAAGCTAATCGCATGTGGACAGGGACACTTTGATACAGATTAGCTCAGCGACAAATATAAATGTCAAGAACATTATTAATCTGATAAATGATTCATTTGCTGAATGGCGTGCTTGCTCGCAGCATTGCTGATTCACATTATTGACCTAACAAGTGGGATTATTTCTATTTAAAATGGCCAAATATCATCTCTTGTCGTCAACAGATCAGGGAGAGGGTAACGATTTCCTCTACAGCTTCCAGTTATTTTGGTGCTGGGCCCAAATCTACAAGACAAGCTATATTTAAAGACATATTTTAATTAGGGGAATGATAATAGCGCTGCAGTAGCTCCCCAAATACCTCCGCATAGTAGCAACAGAAAATGGGCATTACTGTAGGGTCAGCCAAGACCCAAGAACTTGCACTTAGCTGCACTAAAAACTCCATCTTTCATTTCATTCCATTTTAAAATCAAAACAGATGAGAAAAATGCTGCAAGATATTCCTGCAAATTCCTTCCGCCTGGATATACTATTAATGTGCATTTGTTTTATTAAATAATTATAAAATGAATGAATTAAAATTGAACAAAATAATTATTCCAATGTACACTGCAAGGCCAACCCCAAATCATTATTCTTACATAACTGGGCCAAAAAGTGCAATTCTGGTGGGTGTATTTCATACAAGAACATACGCAGAGCCAAGCAATGGAATTTATTCACCTAAAATTCTCCAACAATGTGATATAATAACATTATCACATAATATATAATATGTATCATGTAAACAGTACAAAGTTTATAAAGACAACAGTATTGTCAATAATGCATACTGATTAATAAAGTAAATAAACTATGAAAAGGGAGTAAATAAAGCAAGTTATTACTATTCTACTATCACAGCATTCCTGCCTCACTTTATGGCTGAGATACAGGATATCTTTATAACAAAAAGCTTGCAGTAAGTTATGGTGCTCTAAAGAAACTATTGTAAACCACTGTGTTTGGCACAAAAAAAAAAAATACTTTTAGGCAGTCATTATATGAAAACATCAAAAAAATCAAAACAGCACTGATCATGAACTTTAACAGAACTATTTAGAAATGAAATCACATTTTCTTTTGTATAAATTAATTTTACATTTAAACGTTCCCTTTTCCACTATATTTGCATCGAGAAACACAATATACCCAACCGCAGCAAATAAAGTAGATCTGTGTCTGTATTAATTGTAAATAAAATATGATTTTTGGGTCCAAATGGACCCAAACTGCTGACGGAGAATATTTGGAGGAACTTTGTGGGGTAAAATTTGGAGAACTTTTTCCTTGTTAGTAAAAAATGAACTCATATTCCCCTTACTGAATTCCCCTTTCCAGATATTTCACTAATACCATTAAAATAAATCGGGGGGGGGGGGGGGGGGGGTTGCGAGTAATTTATCTGCAGATGCAATAAGCCGATATTGAAATGTTCCACGTGGGTTTTGGCACCTGTGATTTTGGAATGAAACATTTCATTAACAGCAGAGATGCCTGTTTCTCGACGTGCGCAAAATACAGAGCGGGTAGAAGTGAAATGTTATTTAAGGATGATAGTATTTACCCTTGGGCTGTTCTCTCATATAACCAGCAGTAATTATAATTATATTATGGCAATATCTTAATGCATTGTCAAGGTAAATCATAACACATTTCGCAGGAGGCAGAACCAACACCGTGTTTGGGGATAAACGTATCCCATACTGTGATCCATTCACCTTATAACAAGCACCTACAACCTTCAGTCTGAGCAGAGACAGATCATCACATTTATTTCATTAAGTTTCATAGGGCTCACACATAATGTTTGCTACCATCTTTCTGTGCCAAATCACAGGTGTAAACTAAATGGGTAAAAGTGGCATCTAACCCCTAGGGGGCAGTAAAATGAAAGCAGTGTGTGCTGCAAGCTGCTTGTTAAAACTTAAGCCTTATATGAACAGATCTATAGGTTCTGAGATGGTCTCTATTTAATATTAGGTCTCCATTTAACTCTAAATATGGAAATCATTCAATCCATGATTGTTCCTTTTCCGGAGGTTAGTTCCTTATAGACTGTATCAGCATCAGGTGAATACAAATTCGCTGGGGGAACAGTAAGAGATTTGTGGGGTCAATAATGAGGGAGAAACATTTCCCTTATGGAGCATAAATCAATACTAGATCCCTGATCTGACTGTGTTAAATTAGAACAAGAACCGGATCAACTCGTTACCTTCTGCAATGCTGAAATCCGGAATTCATTTAATTAATCCTGCTTCTCCTGGGAGTATCCCCTGACAGTAAAGGGTTAATCTCCGCATTTAGAGGGAGTTTAGGGAAAATTGTAGAAATTCAGATCTCAGGCCTCTCTATTACTATTAGAATATATTATTATTTCCTAGTGTTTCAGTGTGTGGAATCAGCGGCTCCAGTCCCATAAAAACTCCTCAAATAGGGAAAGGACGAGGGCGCTGGGGCGTGATTTACCTGAGATAATCCCTGCGGCACAGGATGAGATTGGCTTTGGTGTAAAGCGTGGACCCCACTTCCCCCAGCCGACAGTCGCAGCAGGCGCACTTCAAGCAGTCTTCATGCCAGTATTTATCCAATGCCTTCAGCAGATACCGGTCTTTAATCTTACGGTTGCAGCCAGCGCAACCTTTCGGCTTGGCGTCCGGCTGAACGGAAAGCATTTGTATACCTGGAATAAAGAAAGAAATGGAAATATCAACAGCGAAACGCCAGTGTGTGTGAGTGAAGAACAAGTGTGCGGCCTCTTAAACGCAACTAGTGACTTGTATTCAACTGAGGCTTAGCCTATACCTGGGCATGTGCCCAGCAAATCCCTCCCTGATGCACACGCAGCATACTCAGGGGTTAAACCACTCCAGGTAAAAGCTACAGAGGCACAGGCCAAACAGCACACTTGGGGCTGAGCCATAGAGTTGTGCAGCAAAGCAGGGGTTAACCCAGATGGGCACATAAAGCAGTCTGTAATAAACAGAGAAGCACACTGCAAACGTAGGGTTAAACCACATAAGCACACTGCAAATGTACAGTTAAACCACACAAGCACACTGCAAACATATGATTAAACTGGTGAGGTGCACATAAAAATAAAGGGCAAACCACAGAGGTACACATAACAATCAGGGTTAAAAGGCAAAGGCACGCAGCAAAGTTGGGGTTAATCCATATAAGGCATAAAGCACGACCAGGGTTAAAGCACAAATGAACACACCAAACCTATATTCATAGGAAATTGACTAAGGTATATAGGAAATTCAGGGTTAAACTTCAAAGATGCATGGCTCACTTAGGGTTAAACCACAGTAGCACACAGTACACTCAGGGTTAAACCACAGTAGCACACAGTACACTCAGGGTTAAACCACAGTAGCACACAGTTCACTCAGAGTTAAACAGGGGCACATTTTTAGGGAATTTCTGTGGGTAAAAATAATACATGTCATATAACCCTCTCTCTCTCTCTGTATATACATATATATCATATCTATATATAAAACCCTAATCCTATGTATATTATACAACCCTAACCAAATATATCTATTCTATACCCCTAATTCTATATATATTATATACCCCTAATTCTATATATATTATATATCCCTAACCCTATATATAACATATATCCATGACCCTATATATATATATATATATATATATATATATATATAAAAAATACAACCCTATCCCTATGTATATTGTATACCCCTAACCCTATATATATTATATAACCCTAACCCTATGTATATTATATACAGATGAGTGGGTAATATAGTAGCGCTATATAAAAATGAATAGATACAAAATACAATAAAAATGTAGAATAACAGAAAGTACAAACTGCTCTACAAATCCAAGTCGCGGGTCCCTGCGCCAGATGTGCATCATCGCAGCATTTGGTAAACTTTCATGGGAAAAAGCTAAATAAAAGCAGTTCCCGCTGGGGGAGAGAATGCAGGCCGGTTCCCCTTTCTGCAGAATGACATTCCACAGATGACGGTAAAGGCGTAAATAGAAGAGGAGTCTGCGTGTGACAATACGCTCCGCTGTTCCTTTTAAACTGAGCTTTTAATTGCCCGGATTTTATTGTGAGTTTGCCGCACGCTTAATCGACTCCATTAGACTCTTGTCCTGTGTCATTCGTCCTCACAGCCCCACATCCACTAGTTAACACAACAAAGTAAGAACAAGTGCACTACGGCAGCGGGGGGACCCCAGTCCCCCAGTTACAGGATTCGCCCCCAAAAAATCCGGTGCAATGCAGGAAATAGGCCCCCGGGACGAACGCCCACAGGCACCCCCTGGGCACCTACCTGAGGGTTCTGAGGCTGCAATAATATATCCGGGAGCCACTAGTGGAACAGCCTATTGTACCCAACGTGCCCTTCATCTGCCCACGGCCACCAAAGAAGATAAGCGGCTCCTGCGTCTGCTCGTTCCCCTCTGGCCCACGGTGCCCAAAGCCAGGCTGCAGCCCCCTAAGGTACAACAAGCCCGGGTCCCCTGCTCCACCTCTCCCCTCCCCCTTTTTAGAGCAATGGGATCCAGTTTGATGCCCCCCTTTCCCAATGCAGCTGCACAGCTCCCGGAGACTGACATTTCCCCACTCTTATCAGTTTAATTACAGTTACCATGGCAGCAAAGTGCAGCGCTTGGCAAAGGGCAAGTAGAGATTCGCAAGGCTGAGTCCCGCTGTAGCGCATCACAAATGTGTCTGTGTGTGCACGTGGTACACAACCATATACCAATATACATATGTACACACACATATATAAATACATATACACTAACATACATATACATACACACACACACATAAACACACACTAATATACATATATACACACATATACACAAACATACATATATATACATATATGCACACAGAAATGCACACACATATACACACACACACATATATGCACACACACACACATATATATATATATATATATATATATATATATATATATATATATATATATATATATATACACATGCACATAAACACAAACATGCACAAACACATATACACACCAACACACACATATAAATAAGGATACACACATATACACACAGACAGACAAACACACACAGACATGCATGCACATACACCCACAAATACCCTCATATATACACAGAAATGCACAGACACATATACACAGACACACACCTACACACACACACCTACAGACAGACATATTCACACAAACATATACACACATACACAGTCTCATACACATATTCACACAGACAGGCACACACATATTCACACAGACAGGCACAAACACACATATACATGAACATATACACAGACAGGCACACACATATTCACACAGAGATATACACATATACACAGTCTCATACACACAGACACGCGCACACATATACACAGAAATGCATACAAACATACACACACATATACACCCAAACATGCACACACATATGCCCTCACATATATACACAAAAACGCACACACATATACACACAGACACATATACACACAGAAATGCACTCTGATACACACACATAGACACACATATACACAGATCCACACACATATATGCACACATACACACACAGACAGATATACAACATACCTACACATATACACACACGCACACTCATATACACAGAAATGCCCACACTTAGATACATTTACACAAACACACACAGATAAACTTACCTACACTCACAAAAAATACTCACATACACACTCCCATTCACATATACTCCCATTCACTTACACTCAATTACACAAAACACACATATTCACCTACACACTCACACATACACTCACATACCCATTCACATATACTCACATTTAATTCATTACACACACACACAAAACTCAAACACACACACACAGTCATTCACACACTCAATGACTCACACAGTGACACAGGCACCTACCGAACCGTTCCTCCTTCCTGTGCATGGGGGTGGGTTCGGGGGTTCGGTACAGTTGCTCTGGTTTCTGGTTGTTGTTGTTCCCCCCGGAGCAGCCGGAGCGCGATGTGACTTGTGGCTGAGAATGAAGGACAAAGGCTCCGTGTCCCCTCCCCCCCTCTCCCCCCGAACCGCACCGAACTGGCCGCACTGCGACCCATAGAGCCGCCCATCTTCAGCACCTGGGGAGGAACAGCTCCCGATCCGCCCGGTACCGGATCCCGGTCCCTCCCCTCAACCTGCCGGTACCGACTCCCTGTCCCTTCAACCACCTGGTATCGACCACCTGTCCCTCCAAGCAGCTGGTACCGACTCCCTGTCCCTCCAAGCAGCTGGTACCGACTCCCTGTCCCTCCAAGCAGCTGGTACCGACTCCCTGTCTGCTCCAATTCTGACAGTACTGCTACATTTCTGTGTCTAACCTGGGGTAAAAAGGGAGAGGGGATTTGAATACTTTGGGGGGTGCAACCCTCTACCCTGGCACCCCTAGACTGAGCCCTGGGCAGAACTGGCACTGAATCCAAACTACTCTTGGTCCCAGTTGGGGTAAAGTTGGAGGGAACCAGATAGAAGTGCAGGAATTTCAGCAGATCAGATTGGGATAAAACCCCCATTCAATCCCTTTAGGACAAAAGGAGTAAAGTGGCCCTGGGAGTTATGAAGGACAAGTGAATGTAGGTCCACATGCCCTCTTATGGTCCAGACAGAGGTAACCTACCTACAGCAGGTCCAGGGCTCAGGAGACTCAAGGTGAAGCATCTGCCAAGATTGTTCCTACCGGTCAAGCACTGTCCAGCCAAGCACCATCCAGCCAAGAGAGGTCACCCCTGAATTAGTGAGCAGATCCCAGCAGCTTCTGTCAGACCCCATAGAAGGTTCTGCCTCTTCTCACTAATTTATCCCTCCCCTACCCCCCACCATACTTATTTCCCTCTCCCCAACTATACTGCTCCAGTGAGGGTTCCTCTCCTGCTCCATTGTCTCCCTATGGTGAGTCTGTGTGCCACATCTGCCATGGAAGGGACTGGTGGCTTACACCTGGACCAGGGGCTAATGGACCCAAGGTAACCAATTCTAGGGCATATTTAATAGGCTTCTGTTTCTATGATGGGGTTAATACTCTTGCATTGTAAATGCATATAAAGTGTTAACAAGTTGTAACATGCATGTAGTTACATGTTCATTACACGCTGACCCCACCACACACCCAGGATCTTAGGAGCAGTCATAAATCAATTACCCTATGATCCCTAACCCCCAAACATTTATCCCAGTACCTGGTCTGCACCCTAACATCCACTCACTCCCTACAACAACATACCCTTACTGATAACCCCCACTCACTCCCTACAGCAACATACCCC
>WMED01009985.1:0-16014 GCA_019650415.1 Pipa parva | reverse complement strand
TGGGAAGGGGGGTTCGGGGGTAGTAAGTGTGGGAGTGGGGTTGTGGTGGCAGCAAGTGTGAGAAGCGGGTTGTGGTGGCAGCAAGTGTGGGAGCGGGGGAATTAATTAATTAATTAATTAATGGGTACCGGAAAATATTTTTTTTACAAAAAAAGCACTGTATATCACCTCTGACCAGTGTCTCTAAGGCATTGAGACAGCATAGCCAGATTACTGGGGAATCCAAAATATTTTACTGTTGCAAATTCAGAGGCAACTAAAGATAAAAAATGTAATTTCACTAATCATTTTCTTCACCTAGCCTGAGGGCTGTTTACCATGAGTGCAAATATATCATTACCTTTGTGACCTATGGTCTGTTTTAGCATGTACCCAACTTGCACTCATCCAGCAGGCTCAAGTCTATGGATGAAAGCTGCCATGATGTCAGAGGCATTCTGGTAAAATTGTGGAGGAGATTTCTGCAATGCCATAGGACTGCTACACTCCTGCACAATAGCACTATAACACTACTTTTTGGAGCAGCTGAGACTGCTGCAATGCCCCTGAAATTTAGTGGGGGCAGCTTGGAAAAAGGGGGGCCTTATCAGCTCCCTCTCCTATCTGTGCACCCTTAGAAACAGGTATTGAAGGAAATAAATCAGAACTGCCCTTTTAACATGCTGAATTTACCATATACTGGTCAGTTCCCCAAATGTATTGCTCTACCTCCAATTACATATGTTGTTATTGTACATTTAGAGGATAGCTTGATAATTGACTTGCTGTATTGTACTCACAGGATGACAGCCGTTTAACACAGGAAAGCCTGCCAGAAAAAACAGTTATCAAGCTGAGTACATCCCCAAGGTAAGAAACAGGACTGGCTTGTCAATTAAGCCACCAAGGCAGCTGCCTAATCCTCACATAGAAATGTTTGTATCTGTTTATTTAATACTATGTTAAAATAACTGCCTGCATCCCTTCTGTTATACAGCAGGTTTTGTAAAGATATAACTTTTATATTTACATATTCAGAAGGATATTTTACTGTCACCTTAAGGAAGGAGGAGACAAAATGTTACATTCAGCTTAGGTCCCATATTTTGTTGAGCCAGTCATGGTAAGAAATGACAGAGATGTTTCCAAGCAGAGTCATTTAGGATCCTTATTCTGACAAAGCCATTCATTTACTGATTCAGCAGGAAGTATAGTGTGAAGTGATATTTTGTAACTGAGAATAAAATATGAACTTTTCTCATTTATAGCGATGTGTCGGGTACTCCTAACCTGTACTGGTGGAAATAATATATTTGAAGCCAGTGTTTAATTTTGTCATTTTTCATTGCAGACATCTTGGATCAGCTATATAAACAAATGACCCTCCTAGTCTCAATGCCATTGTTAAAAAAAAAACAAAAAAAATTTTTTTCATGACTAAAGTCAAAAAAGTTCAATAATGTGAAATTGTAAATATTTAAAATAAAAGTTATCATCCATTCAGTTCAAAGAATGATTTTAATTTAGCAGAAAGAGTGCTAGAATTCTGCAAAATCTGGTTTTATAAAACTCTAAGGTGTGCCACCCTTTCTGCCAGTGTATGACGGAATTGTGACATTACTAAGCATTTCCATCTTTCAGTGATGAGGCCTTTAGCTAATTCCCAGCCAGGGCATCATCTGTATGAGGTTTCTATGTCCTCCTCCTGCTGAAATAGCTTATGGTGCAAAAACTTGCTGATACTTTTATTTGACTTGGAATAAACATGTGACACAGTATTGGGCTCCAGTGATATTGACTGATTCATATAAATAGTAAAAAAAGGCATGTACTCTGGATCATAGTGTGGCAATTCTAATTATTGCAGTTTAATAACAATAGCGTTTTCCTTCTTCTACTGTATGGTACTTGGAGTGGTTGAAAGCATTTCTGTAAAGGTCTGGATAGTCTGTTGGTGCTGTATAAATAAGTGATAATAATTAAGGGGTCTAACATTTTGCTGTAACATCAAATGTTGTTTTGGTTAAATATTGCCTGTATTGCTTTGTTACAGGTACATAGTGGTGTTTAATCCAGTGGAACAAAGTCGACTGTGTGTGGTCTCACTCCTTGTGAACACTAATAATGTGCGGGTACTCACAGAAGATGGGCAACCTGTGGCAATCCAGCTTAGCCCATTATGGCAGTCTGCTACAGAGATGAACCCTGACATATATCAGGTCAGTGAAATGTTGCTTCCAGGGAAAGTGTTTACAGTTTCTAAATGAGCATTCAGTAATATATTTGACACCTAAATTATGTGCATCAGTGCTAAGGGGGTTACTGACTAAAGTGAGTATTCGACTTTCGAATTATTAAACAGCGGATTCCCATAGTAAAGTCGCGACCGCAACAATATTTTCATAATGAAGTCGCGACTGTGACAGCAGCCATCTATCTATTTGGTAGTGTTATTGTTGAAGGTGAATAATTGTTTTTTGTTTGTTTTTCTGTTCTCTTTCTCTGCTGTTTGCAGCTATCTTGAGCTTGAGCTTTGAAGCACTTCATGAATATGTATTGTTTAAAGTTACATAAAAAACATAGGAGCAGAGTTGCGGTGTGTTTACATAACAGATAAAAGATGGCTACAACCAGTGAAGATAAATATCAAATAAGCAATACAAATTAGGAATTCAATTTCAACGATAACAAGTACTGCACTAGATAAATTCCATGTAAAACCAAAGGCAATGTATGCTTCTTTGGTGTTACTGGTCCTTTAATTTAGTAGTCATATTAAGCTTCAGGAAAATAAAAAAGGAGACATTAAAATGGATCTAACTCATTCACATTAAAATCACAGTATATGTACATACAATATGTTTCTTATGTGATTCCAGGAGACTGCATAGAAATGAATGGGAATGCAAGTGTTGAACCCAGTTATATAAACACCCCAGAGTTACAGGGGGTTATTGACTAAAGTGAGAATTTGACTGTTGAATTCTCAAATAGTGGATTCCCATAACAAATCCGCGACTGCGACAATTTGTTGCAGTTCCCTATATATAAAACCATCTCTACTACTACAATACACTATGTTTAAAATTTATTAAACTTAGAAAGACCGTTCTGGGTCTTTCCGAGTTTACTGAGAGAAATCTCACATTGTTCTCGTGAGATTTTATTTGAGATTTCGAGATCAAATTTTTTATCCTGATTTTTCAAAATTTTTGATAGCAAGGTAGCCAAGCTACTAATGTAAAGTATGGCTACCCTTCCACCGAAAAAATTTCAAAAAATCAAGATAAAAAAACTCAATCTCAAAAAATCTTGCAAGAGCAATGTGAGATTTCTCTCAGTAAATTCAGAAAGACCCAGAGCGGTCTTTGCGAGTGCAATACATTTCGCCGTAACAGTTAAACTTGAATAAAGAAAGCAATTCAGAATGCTTGGCATGTGCTAGTAAAGTAATTTATTCTTATTATTGTATTAGCAGTTGTTGCAACAGCCTTTTACTAATAACACCTAAGGGATAAAGTGATTAAAAATAAACTTCCTCATTGCCTGTAGAAAATAATTTATTTCTCCTTAATAATTTCTGTGTTCTCACCTGCAACTTGCATTCCAGACATATTTAAGTAAATGTAATCGTAAATATTCATAACTGACTAGAGTATTTTACAGTGTGCAAATGAAGACACTTCAAAGTCACCAAGGTGTTTTTTAATGATTAGAATTTTCAAGTGGTGATAGAGTTATAACTAATATTCTAAACTGGCACAATAGGGATTGTAGTATCCATTATAATAAAGAGCTATTAATGACAGAGCCTGTGAAACAGCTGAAGTAATGAGTTAGAGTACTACAGCTTTTATCTGTCTTGTTATTTCAGCAGATCCTTGTCATTTTATACAATGAAGTGCACTTCTTTTAAAAGTGAATTTACGTTTTATTTATTCCTTATTCAAAACTTGCACAAAATTTCTGGTCAAATTTTGCTTCAGATGTGCCTGAGGAAGAGGAATAACTGCCAAAACTTTGTGCATTTTTGGTGAAGGTATCATTAAACTGGTAGTTTACATTTGGGAGAGTGACATAGCATGAGTGTTGTTGGTGCACTCATGAATGAATCATTAAGGGTTCCTGCGCGGTTGTAACAATAGGAGTTACATCTGCCATTCTTCCAGGAGAAATAATTTAACCAAGTACAAATAGTTATGTCAGCAAACATCCACAATACCTGGGCACCTCCAACTAGAGGCACATAGAAAATCGAGTGTCAGGAGGGCAGCCTACATCATGCATGTTCACAGGTTGAAAATGGCACAATAAAATGATTTAGCTTGTCATTCACCCCTCCCCTGAAAAGTTATGCACCTGCTTTTTTGATTTTCTATATTCCCAGTCCATAGTAATACATTACAGCGATCACACCCGGCGCCCCCTCTAGCATTGCTTCGAAAGTCATCACCGCACCACATAAAGCACTGCCCCTGTTTTTCTGTGAAATTCCTATTTACTCTGGTTCCTCTCTTACCCGTTAGGAAGTGGTCATTGAGACTCAGGTTCTTTAATGAGTCATTTAGAGGATTCAAGGTATATAACCTTTCTGATAGCTTAGAGGAGTCCTGTAACAACAGAAAGCAGGGAATTGGACTTTTTAATTCTTTGCTGTGAACTGAAATCCCTGCATTGTTCTTGTGAGATTTTTTGCTTTTGTTTTTTAATGGAAAGGTAGGCATACTTTACATTAGTAGTATCTACTATGGGTACGTTTCCATCAAAAATGTTGAAAAATTGGGATAAAAACAACTTGATCTTGAAATCTCAAAAGCAATCTCACGAGAACAATGCAAGATTTGTCTTGGTAGACTCAGCTAGACCCAGAGTAGTATTTCTGAGTTTTATAACTTTCGCCCTTAGCATTGCCTTTTGTATAGAATATGAGAAAAGTTATCATTCTTGAACTCTTTCCTTAATGCCAGGTATCCTTCTCAGCCCGGTTGCCGTCACTTGGACTCAGCATCTTTCAGCTTTTGGCATCAATTGATGGGCACACTACCATTAAATCCAGTGTCCGCATATATCTGCATGGGAGAGAACTCACTGTCAAAAAACAGGATGTCTTTCCTATTAAGGTGTTGGAGTCCAGCACAGATGATTTTTATCTAGAGAATCAGTACATGCAGGTGTGGTTTTCTGGGACCACTGGCCTGTTAAAGGTGAGAATGAGAGGGAACCTGTCCATTTCTGTTTGGCATGTAGCCACTTGTCTGGGTTGAAGGACTGTTGTCAGAAAATAACAGTTAATCTGTTATCTGTTTGTTTCATTACAAAGTGCCTTGATGTATATATTTCTGATTAAATATATGATTGCTAAAATAAATGTTTAATAGGTTAGATATCTGTTTATATCAGTTGCTATATTTTAATAATGAGCATTTTTCTGATATATTACATTTTCATTTAATTTTCTGTTACTACTCACTCAGGGGGTTATTCACTAAGGTGCGAATTCGACTGTCAAATTCTCAAATTCTCCCATAGCAAATTCAAGACTGGGACAGTTTCCCCATTGTAAAATCATGACCGCAACAATTTTCAAAGTTGCAACTGCGACAGTTTTCCATAGTAAATTCACAACTGCGACAATATTCTCACTATAAAGATGCGACTGCGACAGTAGCAGTCTGTTGCGACTGTCTTTAGCTGGCGAGTTCACACCTATAAGCGACAATTCGGACATTGGTGAATAATTCTCTCAATGTTCAAACTGATCCCTGGGCTGGTGGCTGTAATCTTATCTCTGCAGCAACTGCTTCAATTGGCTTTTAAAAATAAGAGAACACTTTTTCTTTTAACAGGCCACGATCACAGCTTTTTCATGAAAATCAGATAATTTACTTTTATTCCATGGAGCAGGCTGCATCATTTATTACATTCCTTGTTTACTTTTTGAATGAAGCTGCAGGGCCGGCGCTTCCATTAGGCCATATAGGCAAATGCTAGGGGCGCCGTCTCTTCAGGGGGGCCCTCGCGTGCATGTTTTTTTTAATTTTTAATGCGACAGCACAGTTGGAGGTGAGTGGGGGGCGCAGGGCAAGGGGGGGAGGGGGGGCACGGGGTGGGGGGAGGCCTAGGGCGCCAATAGGGCCAGGACCGGCACTGTGAAGCTGTGAATATTTATAACTTAATATGTAAATGAAAAAAAATAAATCAAGATGAATGAAATATTTGAGAGATGTTTGTTTTAGTATAAGGCCAGAGCCACACTGGCTGTTTTGTAGCTGGAAATAGAGTATCCATTGTTTCCTGAGGGCTAATCCACAATAATGAACCTAATTGAAAACAACTGAGCTACAAACCTTTCAGCGTGGTCCTGGCCTTATAACTGTTAAATACTGAAAAACAGTGAAATATGGTTTGCCTATAGATGTCATCAAAATATAGTTTTCATACCCATGAAAGCATCCTCGAGGATGGGTAAATCTGGAGAAATGCTATTTCATTTTATGCTCACTGCAATAGCCACAATAAAAGTTAATATAACACGAAAATCAACATTTATTTGTAAAATATGGATTTGTATTGACTGAATTTATTATTTTTCAGAAAATAGACCAGGATTATTATAGCTTGTTAAAAAATGCTATATTATTTATAATAATATTTTTTGGTAAACAGTATTCTTTTAATTCTAGTATAGAATAGTCATTTAGTAACCACTCAGTAGCCACTGAACTCCAGTAAAGCAATATGATGGATATTTATGAAGAACACTGGTAAAACAAACAAGCTCCACTAGTATGTTCTATTATATAGTTTATTGTATATTGGTGCACACTCTTTACTTCCCCTAGTTTTATCTGTCTGCAATGTTAGATTCTGACATTACATTAAATTGTTGTTTTTTTACATTACAGAGCATTAAAAGGGTAGGAGAAGAGCAGGAACACAAGATCAACATGGAATTTCTCATCTATGGAACTCGCACATCAAAGGATAAAAGCGGGGCCTATCTTTTTCTACCTGAAGGAGAAGCAAAGGTACAATTACAGATCTAACAACCAATCAGATATTTACCTTTTTATTGTTTTTAACTGCAGGAAATGAAAGAAAGCAAATGACTGTTTGGTTGCAATGGGTTGCAAGACCTGGGCAAATTACACCTTGTTGTTGAATCATGGCTCTGTGAATGTTTCAATTACCTCAGTTTGGCACTGCAGCCACTGTGGAGGGAAATTCAGGTTAGACTATGATTCCAAACTTGACCACTTAGAGGCTACTTGGTGTTCAGTAGCATAGTCACCTGTAGTATACGGCTAATATTTATCATCATTATAGTATTCAGAACATGTAAACCCATTATAAGAACGGAATCCATTGGCCATCTGAGATATGGGACTATCTGGTTGCATCTGCTGGTTCATAATTTAGGCATTTTGTAACTTGATAATTACTTTACTTAATATTAATGGAAATAAGGAGGATGCGAGCACAGAATATGATGTTTAAACAATAAAGATTGAATTAAGATGGTGCTAACAGATGGAAACAAACTTGAATAAGATGAAGAGACAAGATATCTGTTGCACAGATATCTTGTCTCTTCATCTTATTCAAGTTTACTTAATATTAACATATAAATTTATGGGGAAACCACTGAGGTAATTCTCTTTTGTTAGTTCATTAAGTAACTAAATGGCAGTCTTCAAAACTTTTGCTGCAGTTCATCAGGAAACAGTGTAAACTTGGTTTTGAGATGCATAACCTTGGGAGTGCGGGTACGGGAGAAAAAAACAGCACTTGCCTGCTCCGGTGTCAGCCGCTCCAATCTCCCACTGCAGCAAAGTTAATGGCGTCTGGGTGCTCAGAAATACTTGGACGAGTATAACCAGGAAATAGGAAACAATCCGGCACTCCAGAATTGTGTAAAACTAAGTAGCTTTATTTACCACATAGGCATAGAAAATAAAAACAATGCACAGTGCGGGTACGGGCTCCATGAGATTTGGGATAAGACCTTAAGGGGGTTATTCACTAATTTGACTGTCAAATTCGCAAACAGTGGATTCCCATAGCAAATCCTCTACAATTTCCCCATTGTAAAGTCGCGACAATTTTCCCATAATAAAGTCGCAACTGCGACAATATTCTCATCTGGTGAGTTGAGAAACGCAATTTCAATACTTGTATGTGCTCATGTACATATGTAGAATTGACAAAATAAATAATATCTATCTATCATTATAAAGACGCGACTGCGACAGTAGCAGCCTATTGCGACTGTCTTTATCTGGCGAATTTGCACCTATATGCAACAATTCGGACTTTAGTGAATAACCCCCCAGTCTTATGGGAAACCCTTGAGAGTTTTCAGTTATGCTAACATGTTGATTCTTTTTGGTGGGATTGTAATTGTAAGTCTTTCCTGTTTCAGTCTTACACACCTAAAGACCCACCTGTGGTGAGAGTGACAGAAGGTCCATTCTTTTCTGAAGTGACTTGTCTCTATCAGCATGTTCAACAGGTTATGAGGCTCTACAATTTACCAGGTCAGTGACAATAAATATTTCTACTGTAATTTTTTTAATTAGGTAGAATCTGCTTCCCAATTAAAAGGGATCTCCAGCTTCTGATACAGAAATGTGCACTTTACTTATTCATTATGAAGGAAGTGTTTTTTTCTAATTTTCAATTAAAATACAGCAATGCTTTTGTTTTATACTCATATTACTAAAGACATCAAGGACTGCACAGTTCAGATCAGAGATCCAACAAGCTTCTCACTTTACGAGGTGTCTATTGGAATTACCTTGTCTTGAATCAATCTGCGTCTACTCTATTGGCATACACTTAAAACAAGTTGTTTGGGTTATAACTAGAGATGGCCGAATCAATTCGTTCCGAATTTCACTAAAAATTAGATTCTGAATGAATTTTAACTTTAGGGTGATTCGGTGGAACAAATTTTTTTTTAGGGGTCCCTGGGACCCCCATGCCACCAAGACGGCTATTTAAATCATAACCTGCAAGGATGCGGCTATGATTTAAAAGCCAAATATTTCCATACTGCTACTGTAGTAGTAGCGGTATGGAAATAATTAGGAATAACTCCAGCACAAAACCCACTTACAGTGAAAAGTTTTCAATTAACAATAATCATGCCTCAGTCAGTTACACTTCTTCATAGGCTATGATTTTTTTTAATAAAGCGTTGCGTATGCCCCTTTGCTCGCTTATATATGGCATGTACCCTGCTCAGCAAGACCCTAGGACTTTAGTCTATGTGTACGTGACTCGACAACCGTCAGCAGGTCTGAAACCTGGTCTGTCCATGTTTCCATGGCAGACCAACCATTACGACAGGGTCCCACTGGGGTCAGAGTGTACACAAGTCATTACATCTGGGTCACCCTAAGACGTTGGTCACTGTGCACCTTTTCAACTATCCCACAGGGCCTAAAACCTGGTCTGTCCATGTTTCCATGGATGACCAACCGTTACAATAGGGTCCCTTTGCCTGGTTGGAGTATACACACGACATCACCTCTGGGCTTGGAGCTGAGATGCCATATGTGTTTTTTTTTGGCCATGGCATCGGATCAAGCTACCGGATCTAATTCCCAGCATCACCTGATTAGAATGACACTACACTTGATCTTAGCCAAAAGGCCGAGAAGTTATGAGCAAATAAACACTTTATTGTAGCCACACTACCTTGATTCAAGTCACTTGATTCCTTTAGGCTAAGTTCACACTAGTGTATTATGCACAGCACATAATACACGTGTGAAAAAAAAAGAAAAAGAAATACACTCCATTTTTCTATTGTACTTACCAGCGACAGTGCGAACGCTCTCCCGGCATTCACTGCTCTTCCTATCTGGCCGCATTTTGTGCACAGCATTATATGGTGGCCAAAATGCGACAGCCAGTGTTCTGGACACGGTGTATGCGCGTCATACGCTATTGTGTCTGGAACAAGGTAAGTAACATAGGGAATCATTTTTTTTTTTCACACTAGTGTATTATGCGCTGTATATAATACACTAGTGTGAACCTAACCTTACTCTCAAATTGTGTCTACAAAGCATGGCATTTAACTTTTTAATTTTAAAAAATGTGCTTTCTGGGGCACTTTATGATTATGTATTATCTAAATAACTAAAGAAAATAATGGGACTGGAAGAAATCTGGATAAGAATTCACAGATTCACAGAACTCCACAGTGCCATCTGTTGGTGAGAACCATGAAATTTATTCAAATTAGTACTAATTTAAATAATTTTCCTAGTTTCACTCTGTGAGTAGTCTTTTACTCTCCTTAAGCTTAATGGTAAGAGACTTTATAGGCTATCTGAGTTTTTTCTCCCTAAAAGGCAGCCCAGTTCCTCCATGTGATTGTGTTCTGGTGCAGTATCATAGCCTATGAAGTTTAACTGACTGAGGCATGATTATTGCTAACTGAAAATTTTCACTGTGAGGAGTGCTATGGGGGTCCCAGGAACACCTACTAGATGGGGTTTACATAGGAGGCTGTTCCTATTACCTCCATTTATGCCTATGCGCCTGGCAATAGCTGTTTTTTAGCTTTATTTATCACAAATTAATTCGGGATGAACCAAATTTTTCTAAAAATTCGGCAAACCAGGCGAATCAAATTTTTAAGAAATTCAGCCATCTCTAGTTATAACCATTCCTTTGCACTGGTTGCTTAGGCTAACCTATCTGTTCTACTATGGGGAAAGATGTTTTGGTTGGATCAAAAGTTTCCTGGGAACAAAACTGGGAAGATGTATATGGTGATTTATTTATTTTTTTTCAGAAAGTAATAGTGTCCCCTGCGGGAAAGTTGTTTCTTAATACACATTGCATGCAAATTTGCACTAGAATATTATGGTCTTACTCTGTTGTGCTGTAGGTGCTAAAGACTTAGGATTAAGCTCTCTAGTTGCAAGCCAGTGTAAATAGAGAGTTGCCATCTTGTGCACAGTTCTTTAGGCCAGCTTCATACAGCTTCAATTTAGAAAGTTTCTGAAGAGGTCCTCTCAGTATTGAACACAGTTTAATGTGTTTAATGATGGGTGGGAGTGCTACAGTAATTGCTCTTTAGTCCCTTTCTTCATCTTAACCACAGGAGGCACAGGGTCATAGACACTATACCTTCTCAAAATACATATTCACCATATAGACTTCCTCAGTTTTCTTCCAGAAAGCAGTTGGTCCAACCAGAACATCTTCTAAAAGGTGTAAAAGATTCATTTAGATAGTTTGATCACAGATTTTGCAACAAACTAGAATTTCATACATTATCAATTCCAAACAACCCAATCCACAATAAAATAAAAGGCCACTGAGGACTTACTTTGGTGGTGGCTGACAACCACCTACCCCTCCTGGGGCCATTCTTAAACAGAACTTGCGTGGTAGATAATTACCATATGCACCAGTCTATCCAGCTGGGTCACTGTCTTCAAAGGCAACGCTGCTCAGGGGTTCTGGTCTCTAGAGGACTACAAAATATGACTTGGTTAGCTAAAATTTTGAGCTGTCTGAATAAATCTTCTCCGCTGGTTCAACCTTCTTCAGTTCAGTCCAGTCTGAATACAGTCAGACAATGCAACAGCAGTCAAATATCTAACCCCCGGGGAGGGATGTGTAGCAACAATTACAGAGCTGGAACAAACCTCTTAGTGGGCAGAGACCATTGTCTCTCACATATCAGCAATCTGCTTTTCAGTTCTGTCTAATTACAAGAGAAGCTCTCTGCAGAAACCAGCTGGATCCAGGGGAGTTGGAGCTTCATCCAGATGTTTTTGTGGTCATCTAACCTGTTTGACTCTTCATTTCAAATACTTCCATAGATTTTATCTAGGTTCACACAAGTGTGCCTTTGTGGTTGCAACTGCAGTGTTTGCCCTGCCATGCAAGTCTTCCTTCCTTGTTTTCGTTGATGATAAGGTGGTACTTAGGACTGTTCTGTCTTTTCTAACAAAGGTTGTCTCTGCCTTTCATGCCTTTCATGTCAGCAAGGACTTTATTCTTATCTCTTTCTCTCCCAAAATGCACAGTGTTCAAGAAAGGCAGCTCCATTATTTGGATGTTGTGCAAGCTCTTCACATTTAAGTGAACCAAAATTGTATGTTCCAGAAAAAGGATGCATTGTTCATCCTTTGTTCTGGGCCTCAGAGGGGAAAGACACATTCAGAGCATCCATGGCCCACAAGCTTTGAAATAGTTGCATGCAGGTTTACATATCTCAGCAAAAGGTTCCATCATTTAAATTCTAAAAGAGCAATAAGCACCTCAAGTACTAGTTGAAACCTGGAAAGTATCAAACAACTGGCCTTCCTTGTATACCTTTACAAAATTATACAGACTCAATGTATAGTCTATAGCTGAGACAAATTAATTTGCAGTTGGCATTCTTGTTCTGCTTACCTTTCTTAGTGACAGCTTTGGGATATCCTGGGTGTTACTGAGTCCCCAACTATATATGAGAAAAGGGGCTTGTTGGCTTTCCTGTTAAATACATTTCTCTCAGCTGTAGAGGGATACAGGAGTTTTGACATATCCTTCAATCTTGTCCACGTTCAGAAAGTTGTAGTTCAGAAGGATTAGGAATCTTTACAGTTTCTCTGTTGAGAAGTTGGGGATAAAAGGTTAGGGATATTTGCCATTAATCACTTTTCTGAGCAGTCTCCTCCCTAAACCTTTACTAACCCTAAACCGTTTTTACTCAAATCAGAAAAAGCAAATCAAAAACTAAATTATTTAGTAAGTGGGGCTATCAGCAAGTTATCTAAAAATATAATCAAATAATATAGGCATGTTATGAAATAATCTTATATTCTTAGTTTTAATTTAGATAGTGATGTACTTTTTAAAGGACTAGTGACACGTAAACATGAAAATTGCTGTTCTCACTGGCATGTCAGTTATTCTTAATTTTAATGCATTGTGACTTTTATTGAGAGTTATTCCAAGAGTCATAAGTCAAAATGGAGCAATGCTGTCTTCAACAAGCAAAGCAAGCCCTACAAAATCCGAAGGCATGTTGTCCACGGTTTACTGTCTCTTTAAAATTGACTTGAATCTTTTTGGTCGAAGCAGGACATTAATTGAGCTAAACTCTGGCAAGCATCCAACTCACAACTAAAAATAAATTATGCATCATTGAATCTCCCAGCTCTCCAATACAACCTAAGTTGACTTGGAGCTTGCAGAGAGATACAGTAGCTCTTTTGGCCACATCCATTAAATGACAGTGTTTGAAAGATTCAGCTGTCAGAGGCATAATGTAAACTTATCCCTGCTTCTGAAAGCTTCAATATGGTGTGGGAGTGCTAGGGAAACGTAGTCTAATGTTCCTTGTTAATACTGAGGTCCATACCTAACACTTGTACGTAGCTCAATGGGTTTCTTGCCACGGAACTTTTGTTAGTTAACAAATCCACAGTGGTTTATTGGTGATTTGTAAAGCCCAAAGCTAACATAGTTTACACTGTATTCATACTTCTTAGTTTTAACCATTTTCCCTCTCCAGGTACAGAGGGGTTGTCTCTTGACATAAGCTCAACGATTGATATCCGTGATCACGTCAACAAAGAGATAGTTATGCGCCTTAGCACTAACATACAGAGCGGAGACAGCTTCTTCACAGACCTCAATGGATTCCAGGTTTATTTTTAAACAAATCTACTAATAGTAAAATGCATCAATTATTTACAACTATAGTGTACGATTATAGTGTATAATTGTACAATTATTTACAACTATAGTGTACAATTATAGTGTATAACTGTACAATTATTTACAACTATAGTGTCAACATAGTTCATGTAACAAATATTTCCGCGATTAACAATAATATGACATTTACTAAATCAAGTTACAGTTAAAATAACTTTTTACTGTTATTCTTGTTGTATGCAGATTCAGCAAAGGCATTTCTTCAAGAAGCTTCCAATTCAAGCTAATTTTTACCCAATGCCACTCATGGCCTATATCCAGGATGAACAGAACAGATTAACGCTTCATACAGCCCAGGCTCTAGGGGTTTCCAGTCTAAAGAGTGGTGTGTGATAAGTATATGTTTTACCTGCAGCCAACTGTATGTTTTGAGTGTGAAGAGTTGCTTTCTTTGGCTTGTTTATTGATTTTTTCCCATCATCTAGAGCAGTGGTCGGCAAAGTGCGGCTCGTAAGCCACTTGCGGCTCTTTAGACGCCTAGTTGTGGCTCGGAGCACACTGCCGAAGCCACGCC
Source organism: Pipa parva (assembly GCA_019650415.1). Classification (NCBI taxonomy): domain Eukaryota; kingdom Metazoa; phylum Chordata; class Amphibia; order Anura; family Pipidae; genus Pipa; species Pipa parva. The sequence goes on along the minus strand of WMED01009985.1, from coordinate 1,784 downwards.
CAACCCCCTCCCATGAACACAGACGGCTCTTCTGATTGGCCGTCGGTGGTCATGTGGTCGGGAGACGGTACGCCTCTCTCCTCCAGCGGCTCACAAGATAGTTGTCGCCGCTGGAGGAGGGAGTGAAATGGCTCCCTCACCAAACAACTTTGCCGACCCCTGATCTAGAAGTACTAGGTACATTAATAGACAAAACTGGCAAATATTTGGGGTAGAGTGGAGTAACCATATTTTAGAAATTTTTGTATAAATTTTACCTCAAAGAACACATGAAACATCCTATAATTTCCTACTTCTATATCTGTTCTCCTGTATTTGTCAGATCTAATTAATGCTAAATCGCCCATTCAGTTGCCTTGCATTGGACCTTAAACCTCTCTAATTGAAACCTCGTTCCTATTATATCACTCCTCAGTGCCAAGGTTTCCTTTTCTGAGCGTAATAAAGGGCTTGCAGAGTCCGTTATAATCTTTTAAAGAACCCAATTAAAGTTAGTAGCACAATGTAACTATTTTCATGACACAGAGCTGGCTCTGGCCCTAGGCGCCCCCCCATTCCGTGCCGCCCCCCATCGTGACACACACACCCCCAGCCGGCCGGGAGGTTACTGCAGCCGCGGCTGCCAATTGGGAGATTTAAAGTTGAGCCGCGGTTGCATTAACCTCCCAGCCGGCTGGGGGTGTGTGTGTCACGATAAGGGGCGGCACGGAATGGGGGGGGGCAACACGGAATGGGGGGGGCGCCTAGGGCCAGAGCCAGCTCTGTGTCATGAAAATAGCTGGCCGGCACTGTAAAAAAAAAAAAAAAAATGCTAGGGGCGCCCCCTTGGGCAGGAGGCGCCCCTAGCATTTGCCTACTCTGCCTAATGGCAGAGCCGGCACTGTCATGAGATATGCATTAATCTAACTGGAAAAGTCACCAATTACCACTATAAACAACATATTCATTTGTAAGTTGGTCCCATTGGCTTAATTACTTTAACTCACCAGTAAAGGACCAGTGACATCCAAAAATACAAATTTCCATTTTGATTGACATGATAGTTATTCAAATACAGGACTTGCAAATATCTTTGAAGTTAAATTGTGGTTTCTGTCTGTATTTATCTTTACCTTTCGCAGGCATGTTGTTAAGTAATCCTCAACTGGTTGCATTGTTTTTTTTTTCTATGATACTTTGAATAATATATGTTTAGGAAGTCTCAACTTCATACAATTTAGAATTTGTGAAAGCACAGATTCGACATATAGTAGCTATACATGCATTGGAGAGATTTATAATTTTTTGGTGTTACTGTTAAGACAGCTAATTTACACTAATGCATGTCATTGTTATGATATGTAGGACAGTTAGAGGTCATTATGGATCGACGCTTAATGCAAGATGATAACAGAGGTCTAGGTCAAGGGCTGAAGGACAACAAGCGCCTGTGTAGCAGATTCCGTCTACTGCTAGAAAAGAGATCGTCAGGAAATAAGGTAAGTCTCAATCTGTTCACTGTGACAAGTTGTTTTGCAATGAGTTCATTATATATTGGTTTATAAAATCACAGAAAATAGTTTCATTTCACAATTTGTGATACTTGTCTTTAGGAAGCAATCATTTTGCACATTAAGTTAGATGTAAACAAATGTCTGGTTCCTGTAGAATACTCTGCTATTTCAATCTTGTTAATCTGTTACTAAATGAGTTATTCTGTGTTATTCTCTTCATAATAAATTCTAAGGGGGGAATTCAGCAAGCTCCGAAGTGAGGTGCGGAGTGTTCGCCTCACTTCGGAAAAA
>WMED01009984.1:0-15738 GCA_019650415.1 Pipa parva | reverse complement strand
CTCTTTTCAAATTTACTTCTGAAAAATGTAGTAAATTAATTCACCAATGTTATCAAAAGACTCACATTGCATCATGCTGGTTGCTTAGGAAGATTGACACGACAGCATAGAATTCAAATTCATGCAGGGGCAATAACAACAAATAACCATTTCTGCTAATTGCAACATATTTTCTCATGTTTAATACATTGTGGTGAATGTCACAATTCATTTACAGACGTGTCTGCTCTTTTGTATGTTTTAACATCGACCCACGTATTACTAAAATACCATGGAAAGTTCTAGATTTTTCTTTGAAACCTTCTGTTTGCACTTTTGGGATGCATCATTTTTTCTTGAACTATATTATCTTTATTACTTGCAATTGAAAATTTTATGTCTTGGACAGAAATAATTAAAGTGAAAAGAAGGAGAAAACGTAAGTGTTTAACAGGCATCACTGCAACTTACAGGAATTGGTAAAAGTGAGATATATATTAATGTTTTATATCTGCTTTTATGATTGTCTTAAATAATTTCCTCCCAGTGAGAGCATTTCGTCTCTGCGGTGATTTAAAAGTAGCCGCGTCAGTAATGATTTATATATTGACAGCTAAGGATAATAAGATATTGGGCATACATACTGTTCGTCCTTTCACAGATTAACCTGCAGACTGCATTAGGCAAATTTGATGGCAATAAAAATTTTTTTTTGCCAATTTGTCTGGAAGCAATTCTTCTTTGGCATTGTATTAACAGTAACATTTCATGCCACTGGGCAGTTTAAATGTCCATGATAGATGGCCCAGAGAGGCTAAAGTATTGTACTGCACATCTATATTATCACTTTAATAAAAAGGCAATTTACTTAATTGCTAGGCAAAATGAATCTGTGAAATTGGAGAGCTTGAGAAGGATAATAGTTTCCCTTCTAATTCTATTCAATGTGATTTTAAAAGAATGGCTTGTTGGAAATAGTTAACATTATTCTTTGAGGTATAATTTTATGTAAGCTTCTACTGATGGTTTAAAAAAAAGTTGCATTAACTACAGAACCTCCTAGGGACAGTTCTACATTTTAAATTGATGTGAGTCTATGCAGTTTTTTTAAATGGCATGTCAGACTGGGATCACTTGCCTTTTCTGTACAATAAAGATAGACTTACATGCACATTGTGATTTAGCTGGATGCGGATCCTTAAAACTGGACATATTAAAGTTTAACAGGAACATCCTGAATCTGGAAAAAAGATTGCAATATTATAGTAATATATATATATGTTCTGGTAATCTGTATTTTTAGAAAATTCTATTGTTCTTGTTCACTGTTGAATACAAAATATATTACAACTTTTTGATTGTAATGAACTGATGTTTCTGGGAAAAGGACGCTCCCTTTTCTTTGGATTACTGCAAACAGAATGTTTATTAATAAAGGAAACGAGAAAGGGAACAGAAGGTCTCAATTATGAAGATAGGCTTCCCAAGATTAGTTTGGTTTTTAAAGATGAGAAGTGCTTATGTGGGATAATATAAATATATATATATATATATATATATATATATATATATATATATATATATATTTGCTTAAATTTAGAAGAAAGTAAGTTTCCACTAACATCATGAGGAGGATTTTAGCTACCAGGAATATCCCAGTTACAATGTCAAGTGTCCAGTATCAAAGTCAAATAATCATCAATATCCCAGTTACAATGAAAAATGTACACTATCCAAGTGTCTCTTGTAATAACTAGTGACCAGCATCCTATTTACATTGCCGGATTCTTGTCCAATTAATTTAGACACAATTTAGTTGGTGTTCCAGTCCTAAATCCCTTGTTGACAGTTTTCCATGATAGAAATGTCTATTTCTTCCAGTGCTGTATATGCCTCTCCCTTCTCAGTGAAACAGCTGTTTTGAATTTTTTTTTAAAAAGTGGCATATTTCCATATTTTGATGAAGGTTCACAATAAATACATCTTTATTAGATTTGTGGAATGGCTTGGCAAAATGAACAGAAAGTGCTTTGCTCATCTCTAATAACTGGCACATCAAAAAACATAAGGGTTTGGATAGTAAAGCATATGGTAGTGGGATCATCCAGGGACTTATCTGTTTGCCATCTGGAGCTGGAACATGTTTCCTGTAACTAATTGTATATGGAATGGCAGGTGACAATTAGAAAGTTCTTCATTTAACATGTAATCAACTTAATAATGTTAAATAGATTGTGTATTCATGAAACATATCACTTGGTCTTTCAGAACTGAAAGAACATTTCAGAAGACTAAGGGGGGAATTCAGCAAGCTCCGAAGTGAGGCGCGTAGTGTTCGCCTCACTTCGGAAAAACTGAACTGCGCATGCTGATGTCCTGCACGCGGACATCAGCATGCGCATTAAAGGGATTCCCCTCCCGGCGAGAGCACTCGAGTCTCCTCGCCGGGAGGGGAATCCCTTTAATGCGCATGCTGATGTCCGCGTGCAGGACATCAGCATGCGCATTTCAGTTTTTCCGAAGTGAGGTGAACACTACGCGCCTCACTTCGGAACTTGCTGAATTCCCCCCTAAGGCTTATGGAATATAGTTACCAAGCTGAGAACTAGACAAATGTTTTATCTGTGCAGGAGCAAAGTGAAACTTTTTACTGGTTACATTTTCACAGACAAATTCAGCAAAATGCCAAAAATTAAACATTTTGCTGCAGAAATTGTAAACAACTAAATTAGAAGTATGATCTGCTTCAGGCTACTTAGTTTCTTCAAATATGTTTGATAATCCTTCCATAATTAGGGTCTCCAAAGTAAAGAAGAATCATCTTGTTCATTATAGTAATATATCAGAGATACTAACTAATCACTGGGGAGACACAGAGAGATCTTCTCCCTTCGACAGCTTAAACCCAGTCAGAAAACTTATTATATTGGCAAGAAACCAGTTGTAGTTAAATTGCTCAGTGAACTATTAATGAAATATCAACAAATATTGTGACGGATTACAGACCACCCAATATCAGCGCAAGTACTACAAATGTAGCTTGCTTCTCCTCAGAGAAAAAACATCTAAAACTAACCTGTAACCAGGCACTAGCTTTAAACTGACATATATGCCCTCTCTTAGTTAGTTAAAGACATGAATTAATTATTAGTAATTTGGCCTGTGTGTTCCAATTGTTTCATTTAATCATTCAATTATGATAATACCAGTTCAGTATTATTTGGCAAAATAGATGTTGCTAGATATATAAACCAATATCATATGCATTTTAGCAAGGTATGTTTAGCTCATATGAAGTTAATTTAAATATCAATAAGGGAAGAAATTTGAGAAGATTAAGCTTTACTGTTATATATCCAATTTCAATGTTTTCAGACATTTTTTACACAGCTATAATATGTTGGTATGCACTGTAATTCTTGTTGTTTATTTTATTCAGTGTTTATCACAAGAAAAGAACATATTTATATGCAAGTTCTAAATAACTCTGGCTTAAATTTGATTTCTTCGTGTCGCTATAAATGTTCAACCACCCACAAAGAAGATTTCCATAGAGAATCCATCCCTGACACATAGTTCCACAGCTTATATTATGACTTTATGTGCAAATATATAAATATTTAATAAAATGATATTTTAAGAAAAATTACATTTTTAAGAACAATTGATTGAAAAAAATATGTCTATAAAATTTTTTTTTATTGATGTAGTTTTAACACTTGTAGACATATATAAATAATGACCAAAATTTTGTTACATGATCCTGGTAGTTGTATTTTAACTATAACACTAGGCGGTCATTCCTGAATAATGGATACTTCTGCAACACTGCAGTTGGAAAGATATCTCCCTCTACTGCTATTCTGTGCTAGGTGAATTGGCATCTGGCATGATGTTTTTCTGTGGGTGGTTTATTGCTTAATCTTGTCTCTCTGGATTAACATTGGGAAGCTTAACTTAGTTCACCTAAGTTTTTTAAACATACCTACTATGTCACTGTGCTAATCAGATCAGATCATCATTGCCCAGGGCTAACTATATCCCTGTGACTTTCCCTTCTTTTTCAGACTCACTTTCATCTCTACAATGTTGGCAGTTATATTGAAACTTTCACAGATTCACTGCACATAAATAAACTACTGGTCGCACAACTCTCTGGGCCATAGGGAAAAGAGTTTCAGCCTTGAAATATTTATCAGTGTTATGCCGAGATTTGTTTGTTTGTTTTTTTTTCTTCATTCGAAAACAAACCTATAAAAGATCTACATTTACCCCAGAGACTGGCATCCATTTTTTTAAACTTCCAGTCTATGTTTTGCCTTTTCTGTGACATTCATCCACACTAGAATAAATGGCTGCCATGATAGTCATAGTGAGAAAATATCAACTTGCTTGCATTGCCATAAAAAGTGAGAGAACGGTGCTTAAGCACACCAGCAATATTAAACTAGAAAAGCTCCATTTCCATTCTTGCCAAAGATAGTAAAATTAACATGCAGCTGGCTTCTCTGATAAATGGATTCGGTTAGGTCACTGAGGGGATGCATGTGACATTAAGTGATTTACAGTGCTTTACCTTAATGAAATTGTTTCAACGAGATGACGCTGAGAGCTTTTAATGGATAGCTTTACTTGATGTAATGAAATTGCACTCCTTTGGCATTTAATAAAAGGTGCAGTTATTATTTACTTGAGCTTTTTTTTCCAGAGCTTCTTTTTCTGCAGAGAGACCAGAGTAAAAAATAAAAATCAGTAGCAGAAAAAGGCCAGTGAACAGAGTGACTGCTGCAGAGAAGAGGTCTTTAGCTGAATGCGGCCTATCTTGTTAGACCCTTAAATAGTCTCTCTTCTTTTGAAACGAGCAGGTCTGATTTAAATTCATCCATTTAATCTGTTTCTCAGGCAGCTGGATTATAACCAAATCAGCTGTATTGAAGATGGGGCATTCCGAGCATTACGAGACCTGGAAGTACTGTAAGTATGATTACACATTTTTGTTCTTAAGGGAGAACTGTGTTACTTTAATGGTGTAAACTAACAATGTTTTCGCCCCACACTTTAATTCTGTGGATGTTGGTTTCTTTTGGCATCAAGGAAATAATTTAACTCCATTTACAGTTTCCATTTCAGCAGAATGGTTTGGAAAATAAGTGTTTGGGGGAGATATTAAGTATGATATTAGAATGTGTTGCTGTTTGTAAGATTGATGGAAATTAGCAAAACTATGCAACCCTAATGATGTGATGGTTTTACTGCATGTGGGTAATGCAATATTGCAACAAACACTTGGCGAGTCTATCACAGGCCACTTGTAGAACATCGCTTTACAAACTTAAAGATCATGCTCAACCAATGGAAGAGATGGTTGGGATACAACAGCCATGAACCTGTAGCTAATACGACTATATATTCACCACAAATGTCAGATTTCCAAGTAAACTGGTTTTTCACCTGAATTCCCCTTGTGGAATTCCAGTTTAATTTTGGTGCAGTGAAATTGAAAAAAAAAAAAATTCTTTCTCTTAGGTTTCTAAATAATGGAAAAAATCATAACTAATACTACATACAGCTATATAAGAATAGCAAGAAAATTATGGGGCACTCAACAGGTTTGCAAAAGTGAAAAAAAGAGTGGAATTTCTAGCAACTTTTCGGTCAACCTTGTCACTTTTACCAAGGTCTTAGATTGAAAATATATTTTTTCCCCCCATTTCTTTCTGAAAAAAAAAATGTTTAAAATAATAACTTAATCTCTTAGTTTCATTTAGAAGTCAGGATTATTGAATATTCAGCTCTATTTATTTTAATCAAGTATCTTTCTTAAAGGCACAGAAAAAAATATGCTTCTTTTTTCTGGCTATTGATATACAGTAATTTTAAAAAGAAAAATGTAGTGAAATCCATAATTTGTTCAACTTTATAATTTATATAAATTGCTGATAGCAGACATCTGCGCGTTGAAAAAACTCCACCCACCCTGCATCAGATACATTGTTTTGGCTAGTACATATACAAAACTTTTACCCCACAACCTAGCAATGGGAAAATATATACTTTGTAAATAAAAATATCTTACTGTCCTAAGTTTTTGGAAGTGCAGAATCAGTGTAAAATGTCCACATTCATAGGGTTTGTATTTTTTGTTTTCATTTTTCTTTCCATTATTTAAAACATAGGATACAATTTGACTCAAGCAAACTGCGTTTTACTAAATGAGTCCATTCAAAAATAACTTTGAGATGAGTATCTTTCGAAAGAAATTTTCATGGAGTCCATATTTATTAAAGAGCAAAGAGTAAATTCTCTCTGAAAATACTAATGAATTGGTACTCCATAATTATTACAAATAAAACAGTAACATTACTTATGTTTTTAAACTTTTATTATTATTTAATTATTTAATATTATTATTGCATTATGCTATTTTGTTCCAATTTGGTTCTAAATTGCCATAAAAATATGCTAGAAATAGAACTCAAATTTAAAATATGACTGATTATTCAGTAAATAATTTTAAGTTCTAGTCATTTGACAAATACAATTTACCATCTACAAAATGACAAATTTCAATTTACTGTTGAAATTCTGAAACATTATTTAAACTTTTTAAAGCAGAATTAAAAGATTTTTATAGTGTCCTGTTCCAACGTTGAATTCCACACATTCCTCACAAAAATGAAGACTGCATTCATGCTAGACATTCTAGCAATTTTTTTCTTAAATATTTGAAACTGTTCTGTAGAATATACCCTTGATAACTGAACAACAGCATTTATCTGCAGTTGACAAGTCCCCATATCCCTTTAAAAGAACCGTCAAAGTTTCTACCAAACAACAGTGTATCATGTACTCCAATTGCTACATGCCAATTCGCATATAGTCTTAGCCATATGTATGCTAACTATGTTGATATCATTCATTACGTTTTTGGTTTGTGTATTTATTTATATAATATGCACAACCTTCTGAAAATGCTGAAAGAAATTTAACAGATCTAACAGATGTCCTTTGATTAAAATGTCAATAAATATTAAATTAGATAGTACTATTCTTCTCCAGAGAATTATTTTTTGTAAATAGCTTAAAATATATAAACATGGACTTTTCTATACCAACTTTTAAAATATTTTTACTTGTCAGTCTTTATTCTGTTTAAGCTCTCTACAGATTAGAGCCTTCTAGACTTTCCTTGTCTTTTTAATATTCATTTTAATGTAATGTTCTTCTGTACTGTGCTAAATAATTGATAGAATATATTGTTAAAAATGGTAATCATCCAAGGCAGAAATGATTTTTATCAAGAGGAGAATTCAAGGTTAGATTGCAAGGTTAAAAAAAGGAAACATTGTTCCAGTCTAAAAGGACTTCAGGGAAAACAATATTTCCATTATTCAATAGTAGACCTGTAGAATAATTTGTATCAATTGTGTTTAATATATCAAATAACTTATTTGCATTTCTAAATATGTAAATTTTTTATGGGATACTTTCTTTTTTATATCCCTTAGCTGTTTGCATAGGCCAGCCACACCAAATTATACATATAGCATTGCTACCTAGGCCATATAAAAGTAAGTCTATATTGGGTCTGTCTTTAATTAAATATGAAATTGGTGCTCTGCACCATTTGTAGTGTTAACATCAGGAAGTCCAGCACTGCAATTTTGCATAGTTATGGATGTAATATTAGTGCTTGGAGCAGTGCATGGCACCACTCAGTCAGACTCAATTTAACATGTTACATTAGCTTAACAATATACCAGTATATGTACTCGTTGCTGTAATATTTACTCAACACTCCAGTTATTTATAGTATAAAAGTAGTAAAACAAACAATGCAGAGCCACCAATCTGCATATGATGGTGGAGGGAGTTAGCGCAATTGATAAGCAAAATGGAGATAGTTTCCATGTTTTTATCAAAGGTCCGGCAAAAATAAATTATTTTAAGTTATAAAAAACAAAATTGAGGAATTAAGTGCTATTTAAACTAAATGTGCTCATTATAATATATATATATCCCTTATATTATATACAATTTGTTCCAGAATATTAATGTACAGCCTTCCCTGTTTGAGAATCCATTTTGATGTTATCTCTTTAAGCTAATAAAGACTACATATGCATAAAAATGTAGTTACATTTTACAAGTGCTTGGCCTTCTATTATACTTTTTACTTTGTTATTTTGTTTAGACAACCCTAGATGCCTATTAAATAGTTATTCTTTGGACTAATGGTTGTGCCAGATCAGACTGCATTTCCAATGGCAGGGATAACATGTAGTCTTGAAGAAATGTGTGTAGTGATGCACAACAGTTTACTTCCTAAAAGGTGGTGCAAAATTCTTGGATGTTAGACAAAATATCACCATGTATATAGAATTTTGTAAAGAAGAATATTCACACACTCAATGTAAATTATGGTGTATAACCTTTTTTATTCATCCATAGAGGCGAGGTACAGGTACCGCTATGTTTCAGGGAGCATAACCTCCCTTGTTCAGGTGGGGGAGGGAGGTTATGTCTGATGAAGGGAGGTTATGTTCCCTGAAACATAGTGGCACCTGTACCTTCACACCTATGTATACATTTTTATATGGAAGCTGTATTAAATGCTCTAACACAAGAAAACACTATCATTTATTTAAACTTCCTATTTCCATTAAGATTTCAGGTTCAAAATGGTGAGCGAGGAAAGAAAATGTTTGCTGCTGTCCCAGACTATATAGTTATTATCAATGTATCATTTCTATAATACCCACTGGATATAAGGTCTATGATAAAGACAATAATTAAGTTGCTTTATTTTAACTTTATTGTTTTTTAAAGAGAGTTAAACATCCAACAGAAAACAGGAAAGGTAAAAGATAGAGAATTATTACTCTAACGAAGAATGATGATGATTAAGCATTTATAGAAATGAGTTAGTTTTATACATACAAGATGATGATACCTGGTCATATGTAAGGTAGACCAATAGAACAATCATCAAATATACAATATTTAATTTTACTATCTTTCCAGACAGCAAGCTATTTAGCAAAAGTTGTTTTGAAAAATGTGTTTAGTATGTTTACCAAGAAAAAAAGGCATGACTTTAATAGGTGGATATTTATAAAAGTCAAAACAGGTTAACACTAGTGAAATAGCGGTAATGTATCACTATCCCTGTCTTTGCCTATTTATAAACCTGTTAAGTTAATTTTTCTGATCAAAATAGTCCACCTGCTCTTGCCTGTTAAAACCCATTATTCCCTATAGAGTTGTCTTGGGACTGCCGCAGTCAGATTAGTTTTTCCCATCAAAAAAGAATGTTGATTTTGGTATGAAATAGAAGCGGAACCTCTTTGAAACTACTGAAAATTGTCCTGGTTTCAACTGTTCAATATTTTTTTATATTAATCTTTTTTTGATATTGACAATTTATTTTATATAAATGAGTGGAATTGAAAAGTCCAGCGAAATGAAAAAATAACATTGAAAAGCATCAATTCACAGGGAAACTAATTAAAAAAAAAGTTGAAATGGCTTTATGAATATCATGCGTATCATACATCTCTAATGACAGTAAAAATGTGAAGTTTAATATGTGCTACTTTTTGGGGGGAGATGGCAAAGGTGGCCTACCTAAATCCAAGGAAAGAAATGCACTAGGAACAATTGACATCTCTGTCATTATCATGGGGGTTAGATAACCAAAAAAAAAAAAGATAAAGTAAGGCATTAAATCTGCAAGAGAATTTTTAGAAGTGTTCTTGTTGGACAAAGCACTTTCCAGTGGTGGCACATTTTGTTAAAAAAAATGCTAGATCAGGTCACTAAGAATTAGAATTGGGCATGCTGCTGCATGTGTAATACTGTTGTGGAAATTGTATAAGTTAGTTGCAAGACTGCACACTCATTTAGAATAGTAGTCTTTAATTTCTGCAGCTGTTGCTAAAACACTCAAGTAAACATTTAGAACACTATTTTTACTAGATAAATAATATTCCAAAATATTTTGCATCATAACATAATGTCAAAGAAATGTCACACCTTTACTAATTCTGCTCTGAAGAAATCTAAGCAAGATACTCCCAAGATAAAGGATTATTTGTTCTTGTCTTATACTGCATTAAAACTTCACTATAGACATCTGCATACTTAGAGGCTTTATATCTATGTTAAAATCATAGTTTGAAATAAACTAAATAATAAAGGATGGAATTGCCATACACTACACAGATGTAGTATTTTCCAAAATGCAATATGAAAGTCAGTCATGCATTTAGTTAATACAGACTATTTGTTTTTGTATTTGTTTTCCCTGTTGGAAGGAAAATACATACAATAGCCTGTTTCTCAATAAGTAACTTGAACTAGCCTTTTATATAAAAACAAAACTGCTTATTACTAAATAAATCAAGTTTGATGCTACATTCTTTTAAGTGTACAATATAGCAGTCAAACATTTCCACACTTTGATTACTGGGCCTGTATAATATTATTCTTAGAAGCCTTAAAAAAGTGACTAGGTAACGGGTCTTGATATGTAAGTAGAGCAAAACCTACTGAATGTTTGGTAAATGTGACTTGACAAATGTTCCTAATGCTGAAAAGTGTACTAGAAAATGTTAAATATTAATACAATCCAAAAATCAAGCATTTACATCATTGTATGGATAGTTTGAGAATGTTCTGATGACATGACATCATAAAACGTAACATAACAGCAAAAGGTTAAATCTTCAGAACCAAATTAAGCCGTCAAGTCAAAAGATGGTGGATAAGCATAAAAGTGTTATTTATGGAGTCCACGCCCATGTCCATAGCTAATAGGAAAAAGCTGTGATCGCATTGGTGGAAGGCGTTTCCACATCAGTTACAAAGAGCAGAAAAGTGTAGAATCTGCTCCAAAAAATCCAAGTCAGTTTCTGCAAGGAGGAAGAATCTTCTTTTTGCTACTGCTGCTCAATGCCCACTTTTGTCTACATGGAGAAGTCAACAACTTCCTTCTTCTACTGTGCTACATTCTTCAGCTTTTGTTTCTGCTATATGAAAGCCTACACTAAATCTGAGACAATGACTGGAATACAAGGCAAGTTGTCTCTGCCATCACTGATTACCACTTCTACTTAAATTTCTAACTTTATTTTTATTTCTTACATTTTATTTTCTAAAATGAATATTTTGTTTTTAAACTACACTGTATATTTAATGTACTGTTTTCATTTAAGATAATCTTATATGTGTCACGTTGGTTTAAGCGATCAATAAATCTTTAGGCATGTAAGGATTGAATACATCTTCCTGGATGGCTTCAACTGTTCTGGTCAGCCTTCTCAGTTAATTTATCACATAGCTCAATAGGCTATTGCTGCGCAGTATGGTTTCCTATGGGTTTTTATATTCTCACTGAAAATTTTATTTTCACTGAAAATTTGTCTATAGAAAGAAAACAATAAGACATTCTTCTGTGTTTATAATGAGTATCAATAGGCTACCAATACTAAAGCAAAAATGTAATCTCTGGGTACCTTTAAATAATGAGACAGATATGGAGCAACCTTTTATGCAGCGTCAGACTACAAGTTTGGACACCATTTTGTCATTTAAAAAGAATGCCACTATATGAAAGTTACCCAATTAATACATGGAAAACTGTCGAACCACTTCTCAGTTAAATTATAGTTTAAAGCTTCTCTGGAAGTTTCAGCATTTGGGTTAAGCAAACAAATAATCCCTGTATTACTAGATGCTACTTTAATGTTATCAATAAACTGCAGTAGTTGGATATCCTTACAGTATACTTGTTTTACAATAGATTTGACTTTTAGCATCAATATAATAATGAAATATGATGTTTACTAATTTGTATAACCAGTGTTTATTTTTTTGTTTTTTTAGCAGTGTGGCTATTCTCCATGACCTTTCTTTGACTTGATTTTCCCAGAATGCACAGAGTGCTTAAAATGCCTTGATGGCACCGTGTTGCCAAGAGAACTGTATTAATTGGGTTGTACAACTACAGTTTTCATTAGTAGCACATTAAATAAGTGGAAAATGCCTGTGGGAAATGTAATGCAGACGATAAAATGTTTCAAGCTAATCCACCAATATCTCTAGTTAAGGTTCACTGCAATTAATATGGTTGCCATGCAAGATTATTCATTGCTGTGAAAACATGCTGAACACATTTTTCAAGTAATAAAATTCAAGCTGCAGAAAAAGAAAAATACACAACCGTTGATCACATTTCTGTTGTGACCATAGTGTTTTTTCACTGAACTTCTCTTATGATGTTTTACAGCACACTCAACAATAACAATATCACTCGCCTTTCTGTGGCAAGCTTCAACCACATGCCTAAGCTTCGGACTTTGTAAGTTCTTTATCTTGGTCGTTCATGTTTTTTTGTGTTCGTATTTGTGCAAATGCACTTTAAAAAAAACAAACTAATGTTGCAAAGATCTCAAACTATATCACAATATACTGATTATTTTCTGGTAATCAATTCTCTTGTTCAAAATATGTTACGTAACAATCCTGAGTTCCACATTTCTGTAATATGTGGAAAGGATTTATTAGTTCCATGCAGAATTTTGGTCTCCAAGATACTGATATATATATATATATACAGTATATATAATATATAATATGTTCATAAACACTAACTTTAAACTGATTATGTGCTGCATATGATATTTTATATTAATAAGTACAGATTCCAATAGCATACTAGTCCGGTCACTTTTCATTTAAGAGCACAGACAGAACTTTGATTGGCTGTCACATTTGATAAATGAGAAATCTTTATGCTTTGATTACTTGACTTCAGGCAGAGCTAATTAAAGTGAACTGGCTCTCTGACAATCTCCGTAACATGAAATTAGCTCTTGAGATTGAGCAGTGTGTTTTAATATCCATTACAGTTATTTAGTTGGGACTGAGTGCATCAGCTAAAAGAAGCTAAAATGATATTACTTTGTTTGGAATGATTGTAGGAGCAGAGCCCTGAATTATGGCTTTGGATGTCCTTTTCTTAGGCTTGGAAAAAAAAAAAAAACATAAAAGCCAAGCTGCAGTAATTTGCTTAATTTAGTGAATACATTTGTCTGCTGTTTTATTAATGGCAAAGTGCTTTTGGCCCTTGGAAATGAGCCATGATCTTGTGTAGGTCGCTGCCCATGTAGAGGCAACTAACTTAATTCCTCCTAGCTCCGTCATTTACGTTTTTTTTTTTAAATTTTGGGCACCTCAATAAGCCCAAGTCCTAAGGGACCAAAAAAACACAGCTAATCCCCTTTTCTTTGATTAAATAAAAAGAGAGGAAATCAGAAAGGGAATACAAGGGAGTGTTTTATTTGGAATTATTTTTTTCTGTCTAGTTCAGCACAAAATGAATGTGACCTGCTAAAAGGATTTTGCAAGCAGTTTCTATAGAGACTTATAAAGCAAGACTTACTGATATGTCTAATTGGAATCCAAACCTTTTATGATACTTTTTTTCCTCTTGTTGTCAGTATGTTACCCCTATAGAGCAATTTACTTGAGACATGTTTCGTCTTTTTTAACCCTGATCCTTTTGTTCAGACTTTAACGATGGAATTCCAGTGTTGTGTCCATGATTTTCTTAGCCAAGAGTTAAGAAATAAGTTTTAAAATGATAGAGGCTTCATTAAAATGTTGGCAAACACATCTCTAAACCCCCCCCCCCCGTCAAATAATTGGAATTTAACAGATTTGCTACAGTTAAGTTAGTAAACAATTAAAGAAAAGAAAACAGTAAGGATTACTGATTTAAGCTGTTTATGGGGAACAATGCATCTTCCCAGGATCAAACAGACCACATTCTTAAAAAAAAAAAAAAAGTACAGAATTTTATTGTAATATTGATGATTTTCATTATTAGCAATATTTGTATTTATTTAGTCGCCTTCACTCCAACAACTTGTATTGTGATTGCCACCTTGCTTGGTTATCTGACTGGCTACGACAGAGGCCTCGTGTTGGACTCTACACTCAGTGCATGGGACCCATTCACCTGAGGGGACACAACATAGCCGAAGTTCAGAAAAGAGAATTTGTTTGCACTGGTAAGAGTTAAAAAGACATTTTCATCATTTTCATAGTGCAAGCAAATGTATATTTAACTATTTAGATACTTAAGTTCCTTGTTTGTGAAGGGGCCTTTTTAAAAATAGCTAAATCCATATGAAGATGATATATCTTTATTGAATATGCTAATTTATAATAAATTCTCTACTGTATGCCACCACTACTCAGGCATCAAAGTGAGAATATGCTAAATAGTGATTATGTACAATGGACTATGATACCAGTGGACGAATGGATGCAGATTGCAGTCAATTCAACTGGACATGAGAAATCACTTTTTAAAGGACCAGTTACACTAGAAAAATAATAAAACCAGTTTGGATTGGAATGGCAGTAATTCCTGCTTAGTACTGGTAAAAATAATTATTTTTGAAGGTTTGCATTATTTTGAGTTTTTCTTCCTTGTGGTTGCAGACTTTATTTATCTTTATATTAACAAGACTCTGCCTTTTTGTCTGTGACCAGCAGAGAGTAAGAAACGACACTATCCAATAAAATTCAGGAATTCAACTTCAAAGCTATTTTACAAATACTGCATAGGAATAAATGGCTTGCCGATCCATCCAGTCATTTTATTTTTTTCCTTTTTTTTATATTACTGGTGCTTTAATAAATGATGTCCCATACCATAGGCTGTTTCATACAGTATACTGATAATTATATTTGAACCAAGAGGATAAAAGTGGTTAGAGTTGCTATAATATTGTTTCATGTTTACTAATGATATCATTGAAACATCATTTTCATAGTATGCCAGTTTTAATGTACTATTAACTTTGATTTTCAGGTCAGCAGTCATATATAGTTCATTCATGTAGTGTCTTGCATTGCCCAGCTGCCTGTACATGCAGCAACAACATTGTAGATTGTCGTGGAAAAGGACTAACTGAGATTCCCACCAACCTGCCGGAGACAATCACAGAAATGTAAGAATTATCATTTAGTGCAGTGTTTTTATCTTCTGGGCCTCAGGTTCACCACATGGTCAACTGTTGGGCCTCGTTAGATGCTACAATTGCAGTAATACACATTTTACTTTGCCACCATGTAATAAAACACATTTAGCAGATACACAGCTTATCTATTAGATACTGTACAGTGGTGGTTATACACATTTTACATTACCACCTCATAATAAAATACATTTGGCAGACACACAGCTTGTCTATTAGATACTATAGAGTTGTGATTATACACATTGTACATTGCCACACCATAATAAACACATTTAGCAGACACACAACTTACATCCAGTATTGTAACTAGCTGGCATCCTTGTAGTTGAGTGACACTACTAGTTATATTGCAGGGGTAGCCACGAAAAATAGGTGGCAGTCACACAACTTGTATTTTGTACTAAGAATCCTGAAAAATGTCTTTTACTATTCTTTAAATTAGGCCCAAAAATGATGAGTAGGCAGTTACTGTTGAAGGCCTCTCCAATGTATGTATCAATTAAATCTTACAAAAAAAAGGACAAACTGAAAAAATATTACTTAACTAAAGAATTAAATGCAATTTGGCAGGGTTAATAAAAAAAACTATTATTTACAAAGAGATAAGGTTCCCTTTTGGAATTAACTAATGAATTAAACATTATACTATCTAGACCAGTGATTTTCAACCTTTTTTGAGCCACGGCACACTTTTTACATTTACAAA